>JAJMAV010000117.1:0-32844 GCA_030565045.1 Starmera caribaea
CTTACCAATAATCAAACTCCATCCTCAGCTCCTCTTCCTACAAGCATTCCTTCTGAATTAAGTTCCTCAATTTCTAAAATTATGAGCTCCAATTTACTAAGTGACCCAGAATTCTTAAAACTTTCTGATGCTGAAAAACAACAAAGAATCCTCGCTGAAATCTCAAACGGAAACTCATCTAGTACTCAACAACAATCACCATATGGTCCAAGAGTTGATCTAAATTCACCTTTATCTCCTCAAGAAATTAGTAATTATAGTAAATTTCTTAAAGCTGAAGTTGAATATGCTTCTTCTAGAAATCCTTTCATTCCAGGTTCAAGACTTTTTGCTGGGAATTTACCAAAAGATTTCTCCAAACAAAACGTTTGGAGATTATTTCAAGTTTATGGTGAAATCATTGATATTTCAATGAAAGCTTCTTATGCTTTTGTTCAATATACAAATTCTAAATCTGTTGAAGAAGCAATCAAATATGAAGGTCATATCCCATTAGGTGGTAAAGATTTGATTTTACAAGTTGCTAAAGGTCCAAAACAACATCAATCTTCAAGTCCTCAAGCTCCAAGTTCAAATGATCGTTTATATGGAAATTTTAACAACAACACCAATAATCATAACAATAACCATAATATTGGACCTAATAAAAGAAGATTTGATGATAACAGTGATTTCCCAAATAAAAGATCTTCTACAGTAAAAGAATGCCATGTTTTCGTTAAAAGAACTGCTGATCCTGGTTATGCAAGAGAATTAGTTCGTAATATCCAAAATGCAAATATTACAACAGATTATTTATTCTTGAAACCTGGTATGAACTTAACTAAACTGATTAATGATGTTGCTTATCAAGGTGCATTGGCCGTTATTTTGGTTAATAAAAATAAAAATTGTGATGTTCAAATTTATGAGAAAACTCCAGATGGTGGTGTTAAATTCGATGAATATTTAAGTGTTAATACTAATGATGCAATTCAATTGTTGTTAAGAGCTAAAAGGTCACAATATGATTCTGGTAATTCTAGTGGAATGAATAACAATGGGTTCAATAATGGTGGGTTTGATAATACAGGTAATCTCAATGGGTATAGTCCAAATATTCAATCTGCAATTCCTGCAATGAATCAATTTATTCCTCAACAACAACAACAGCAACAACCACAACTGGATCCAAATTCATTATTACAATCTTTACAATCCTTACCACCAACTGCATTACAAAGTTTGTTAGCATTAGCTCAACAACAGCAACAGCCACAACAAGCTTATCAACCACAACAACAATTCCCACAACAACAGTTCCAACAACAATTTCAACCACAACAGCAACAACCACAACATGTTGATATTAATGCATTATTAGGTAAATTAAAACCACAACAACAACAGCAGCAGCAGCAGGCACCACAACCTCAACAAAACTATGGATACCAAAATCAACAACAAAATAATGGTTCTGGTGGTAGTAGTGTTCAAAGTTTATTGGACTCTTTAGCCAAACTACAAAAGTAAAATTTCATTATTCATAACACTTTGTAAATTATATATAGTTCTTTTAATTAATATACTAGTAATTTGTAAATTAATTTGACTTGTTGACTGTGTATGTTTTTATATTGCCATTTTATTTAAGGTATAAAGACTTTACTAAACCCATCAACTTTACTTCTACAACAAACACAGTTTTTGAACCCACGAACACCTAATGAAACCCTACAAGTTTCACAAAGTGCAAAGCATTTACATGGCCAAGTTATAATCTCTCTTTGATTTGTTTGACAAATAACGCAATTTGCAGAATTATCAACTTCTTCATTGTGATTATTACTTGAAGAACGTTTTGAATTGATTAACTCTGTTAATACTGTGTCTTGATTTTCAGCAATGTATGAACTTCTTGTAATTCTTTTATCTGAAGTTAAATGAGTTCTTAGATTGTTGATGAATGATTGATGTTCCATATCTGATGGATTAATCAATTCTAATAAATCTTGTTCATTAAACAATTCAGAAATTAAATTGGTGGAGTGATTGTGTGTTATATTGTTTGTTGATGTTTTGTTGAAACTTCTTGCATCTTGTAAAAATCCTGTGGTTGATACTTCAATATCTTCAGTATCAGAATCGAATTCTAATGGATCAAAATCTGATGCGGAATCATCTTGTAAAAGAAAATCTTCGCCGTCTTCTGAAAAATTATCTGACTGATCTGATGAATTTATTTGTTGTGTTGTAATTTTTTGTGGTGAGCTTGTCGTTTTTTTAAATGGTAATCCCAATAGTTTCTTCAATAATTTAAATGAAATAGATATTTTACTTAAAATTTTGGAATGTTTTTTAAATGAATTATCAGTGTTTGTAGTTAAACTTGATGCTTCTAGATTATTTTCAAATTTGTTCAAATATCCACTTAGATAACTTTTCTCCAAATAAGTTTTTGCAGGTGCATTAATTATGGATAATTCATTAACATATTCATCTTTATCAACTGCATTGAAGATTAAAGTTCCTAATCTCATCAATGTGGAATTAAAATCATCATTTAATTGTAGATTGAAAGATGATGTAATGTTGTTCATCATAGTCGTGTATCTTAAACCTGATGAATCCTCAGTGAATAAAAGGGCCAAATAATAAATAGATAAACATAGAGTTAATATTCCAAATAATAACAACTGTGGGATGATTGACATTAAGATAATAGAGTTGGGGAAATATAGAATTGTTCCATTAATGAAATTGTAAATATAAAATGCAATCAGTGATAATCCAACAATTGTTGATGGGATCAATTGATATTGAACCAAATTTGTTAGTTTAAGAGCATGTATGTTAAAATGAGATATCAACCCAGTGGTGATGATAAATAGCAGTTGTGATGAAGGTTTTTTCGCGTTATGATACCCTTGGAACGCCAGTGAGTATTCAAATAGCGTGATACCTGTCTCGCTCAATGATTCTTGACCAGATGTCACAGAGATAAAAGTTTCAGTTAGTTGTGATATGCAAATACATGAAAAGATTTTCCAAAGAAATGGGTCCAAATATAGGATTGAATTTGCCGGAATCTTGTAAGACCTCAAGAATTGTGTGAATGATGGGTAAAGCACACAATATTGTAACATAGTCTGATATAGACATGAACCAATATACAACATTATCATGATTCTCATAAAAGCTTTGCCATATTTCCTGGCTTTTGACTCCCTGCGTCTCTGTACCACAATGTTTCTAGAAGATGCAAACACAATAATTCTGTTGAGAAGCACGGCCATTAGCAGGCACATTGCAGCATAGGGGCACACGATGTACTCTAAGTTTGTGGAGGAGCGATGTGCCAGGAGACTCGAGCCTGACTGTGAGTCGATTGCTCTGCTGAACTGGCGGAACAGTCGTTGTAAAAAGGGCAGATTGTCATAGTCTGCTAAAATCCGCTGCGAATCGTTCACTGAGCTGTCCATTTGTCTTCTTCTTCTTCTTCTTTTGCTTTGCCTTTTTCGTTTAATTTCTTTATCGAAAAATCCAAATATTTAATTTAATGAAATTTTGAAATTTGGTGAAAAATCAACAAAAAAATGAGTCAAAATTCCAAAATTGTTAGCAATTCAACAACTTTATTCAACTTTCACACTCAAATCAAAGCAGTTAAAGAAGACAGAAATGCCTCACATTTTTTCAGACTTGCCACAACTCCCACCAGACGCTCTTTTTGGACTCAAAACACGTTTTGCAGCCGACGACCGTACCACCAAAGTCGATTTGGGTATTGGTGCTTACAGAGACGAAAATGGGAAACCTTGGATCTTGCCTTCTGTTAGAGCTGCTGAGAAACTGATCCATGAAGACCCTGCTTACAACCACGAATATCTTTCCATTCAAGGTTTCCAGCCTTTCTTGGACGTTGCTGCTAAAGTCATCTTGGGCGATGAGTCTCCAGCTATCAAGGAAAACAGACTGGTTTCTGTTCAAGCTGTGAGTGGTACTGGTGCTTTACATATCGCTGCCAAATTTATGAAGAAGTTTTATTCTCATATCAGTGGCACTGTTTACATGTCAGAACCAACATGGGCTAACCACTACCAAGTTTTTGAAACTCAAGGTTTGAAAACTGCTTCTTACAGTTATTGGGACACTGAAACCAAATCTTTAGACATCGAAGGTTATCTAAGGGACATCAATGCAGCTCCAGAAGGATCAATTTTTTTGTTACACGCATGTGCACATAACCCAACAGGTTTAGACCCAACTGAAGAACAATGGTTGCAAATCCTAGATGCCATTAAAGCTAAAAGCCATCTACCAATTTTTGATTCTGCTTACCAAGGTTTTGCCAGTGGTTCTTTGAGCAAAGATGCTTGGGCTTTACAAAAAGGTATTGAAGTTTTAACCACTCCAATTTTGATCTGTCAATCTTTTGCTAAAAACGTTGGTATGTACGGTGAAAGAATTGGTGCTTTCCATTTGGTTTTACCAACCAATGAAAACGCTAAAGCCATCTTGTCTCAATTACAAGTTTTCACCAGATCTGAAATTTCTAATCCACCAGCTTATGGTGCTAAAATCGTTGCTAAGGTCTTGGGTACCCCAGATTTAAGAGCCCAATGGGAAAAAGATTTAGTCACCATGTCTCAACGTATTTATACGCAAAGAGTTGCATTGAGAGACTTGTTGGTTAAATTACAAACTCCAGGTAACTGGGACCATATTGTCAAACAACAAGGTATGTTCTCCTTTACCGGTCTGACCAAAGAACAAGTTGCAAGATTAGAAACCAAACATGCTGTTTATTTAGTTGGTTCTGGACGTGCTTCTATTGCTGGTTTGAACGAACACAACGTTGAATATGTCGCTCAAGCTATCCATGAAGTTGTCACTAGCACCAGCAAATTGTGATAGTGGTCCACGTCTACAGAGTGAAGTGAAGTGAAGTACAATTGAACATTCGAAGAAGAAATTGTTTTTTTTTGTTAGCTTTCTTTTTTTTTGTAGCTTTTTTTTGATTATTATAAAACCAATCAAACGATTTCAATTCTGAGTGCACTACGACTCTTTAAATCACCGGAAAATCGATAAACTCACTGCTCAAATCCAACATTTCCATACAAAAATTTCACAAATTTTCATTGAAATTGTGTGAAAAAAAAATGAAAAATTCCCCAAAAAATAAACAAATTTCGCAAAATTTTAAATTAACGACCTGATGGATAGTAAACAACCGGAAAACCTGCGAGGAAAAAACATGCTAAAATTGCAGATTGTTCTTGTGCCACCCAGCGCAGCACAGGCACAGCAGGTGCCACAGGCACCAGTGCTGAAAAACAACTCTTTGCTTGCGAATTCATTGCAAAATTCATTCCTGCAATCATCCCCTTATGTAAATATCAACCCAAACAATCAACTCGTGTCAAACCAGCAGATCGGTACCAGCACTCCAAATCAATCTATGGCATCTGACTTTCATACAGCACAGTCTTTCTTGTTTAATCCACAACAACCGCCTCAGAGGAAACTAAGAAAGTTTTTACACATCACCAATAAATCTAAAGATTTACTTACTGTGGCCAAAGAAATTACAGCTAGATTCGAGAAATTATATCCTGATGAAGAACCTTTGGAGATCGTCAAATTACAAGACTCTCAATTATGTGATTTAGATGTTGATTATACTGCAGGTGATGTTTTTGATTATGATAATATCTTGAGAGTTTTGGTGACAAATGAATTAAGTGCTAATAATACAGATGTTTCTTCGGAAACTTCAAGAGTCATTGCTAGTGGATCCTCTAAGAAACGTCGCTTGTCAAGCTCTCCTTTAGTTATTCCAAAGAAAAGAGGAACTGCTGCTAAATCAACACCACTAAGTAAACAATTATACCCAAGTAAAAATAGTGATGCAGATGCAGATGAAGATGAAGATGATGCTGGTGAATCTAGTGATGAAGGGTCTTCAAGAAAATCTCGTAACGTTTCATTTGCTGACACAACTGATGTATCGTTACCTCCTCCAGATGAAGATGAAAGACGTTTTGTTGATCCTTTGAAACCAGATTCTTCCACTATTCAAGCATCTCCATTACCAAAAAATTCAAGAAGAATCACATCCGGTATGCTTGTTGTTCCTGAACCTTCACTACACGATGCTGAAGAAATTACTTTAGAAGAAAAGGAAATGAATGATAAAATTGCATCTAAAATTTTACCAATTAAAAAACAATCTGGTGATAACTCTGTCATTGAAGAGTCTGCTGGAAAGGAAAATATTGCACCATTGAATAACACTACTGTCTTCAAAGACTCGCATCCTTTGAAAAAAATTCAAAGTCCTCCATCGGTTGAGTCTCCAATTAAACTTGATACCCAAGAGCAAAAAAAACAGCAACTTGAAGAAGAACAAGATGAAAGTGAAATCGATCATCCAACAGTTATTATTCGTGGTCCAACACCAGAAACAAAAGAATCACAAACTCTCCCACATGGACCTCCATCATCAACCATTAAAAGTATCAAATCATTTTCAGAAACTGAAGAAGAATCTGAACCAGAACTTGAAGTTGAATTTACAAGAGATGAAATTTTAAAAGTTTTCAAAAATGGTAGAGTTCCTGCCTCTATTCAAAAAAAATTCCATTCGGCAACAAACAACAATTCAGTAAATGGATCAAGAATGACAAGAGCTGCCGCTGGCGCTTTGAAAGCTGTTGAGAAAAAACCAGTTAAAAATGCACCATTAGCAAAAAATTTCCCATCTGCAGTTGTCGATGATTCAAGAGATGATGTTACAGATAGTGATACCGATTTGTCAGATGATGAATCAAGTACAAATATTTTACTAGACAGTAAATCACCATCAAAATCGGTTTCCAAGACTCCAATCAGTAATTCTGATTCATTCTCCGATGATTCTTCTTCTTCTTCTTCTTCTGGTGGTGATGATGACGATGATGATGATGATTTATCTTCTGATGATAGTGACATGATTGATGTTCAAGCAATTTTACCAAATGAATTACCTGCTTCTCAATCTCAAGAACCAACTTCTTTCCAACCTCCAAAAACTGATGTTGGTGCTAAACTTGAATCAATAAAAGAAAATTCACCAAAGAAGAGAAAAGTTACTGATGCTGTAAATTCAATTATTGAAACTCAGAAAAAAGATGAACTCGCTGAAAAAGTTATTGAAGAAAAAGCTAAACCTGTTCATAAGATTGAAACTGGTAAACCTGTTCTTCCAAAGAAATCTGAGCCATTAAATAAAGTTCCAACTAAAGATAAAGCTGATTCAAGCTCATCATCCGAATCAGAATCAGAAGACGAGAAGAGTATATTAAATTCTCAAAGATCATTTCAAAAAACTGCTACTCCTTCGTTGAAAAGAAAACTTTCATCATCTTCTAGTTCAGATTCAGATTCAGACACCGAGTCTTCTTCTGATGAAGAGGATATATTAACTAAGAAATCATCTGCTGTTAGTACTCCTGCATCCAAATTGATCTCACCAAAGAAACAAAATAATGAATCTGATATTTCTTCAAGTAGTGATAGCTCTGACAGTGAGGAGGAAGATTCAGGATCAAAAGACGTTGTAATGAAAAATGTTTCCAAACCTGTTATCAAATCAATTCCTCCACAAACAACTGCTCCAATTAAACCATCACCATTAAAACAATCAATCACTGCAACAAAACCAACAACTGAAACTGTCAAACCATCACAACCAAAAACTACCCAAGATGTTTCAAAAGAAACTCCAATTAAACCTCCAGCATCAAAAGTTTCAGCACCTCCACCAACACCTGTCACTCCTGCCACAAACCCAACTCAAGCTGCTCCAAAACCATCAACAACATCAACTCCTGTTAGTGCAGCTGATAAGATCCCAGCTTTGAATATGGCATCTCCAGCGGAAATTTTAGCAGAATTGGAAAAATTATTACCAGGTAATGAATTAGATGCAGTTAGATTAAATTTCAAAAAGTTGGAAAATCCAAACTTAACACCTGCTGAAAAAGCAGATTTATTAAAAGAACGTAAAAAAGTTGTCTTCAATGCAAAGAGAAAAATCAGAAGAAGAGAAGAAGCATTAAGAAGGGCTGAAAGTAAGGCTGAGGGACAAAATCAAACTACTGGTGCATCTGCTACAAATTCAACTCCAAATAAAAATGAATCAATCAGTAAAAATGTTGCAAACATCGAAAAGAAGTTGGAACCAGCTAAAAACAATGATGCTAAACCACAGTCTGTTAAGAAAGTTGAAACTGAAATGAAAAAAGTAGAAGCTAAAGCTGAACCACTCAAAAAAGTTGAACCACCCAAAAAGACTGAAAGTGTTACTGCCCCAGTTAAGAAAGTTGAACCAGTGAAAAAAGTTGAATCATCTGAAAAGGTAGAGTTGAAAAAGAATGTTGATTCAGGCAAGAAGGATGAACCAACTAAAAAAGTTGAAACTAAACCTGAACCAGTGAAAAAAGTTGAGCCAATTGATAAAACTGTTCCAGCTAAAGTTGAACAAAAACAAGAATCTTCTGCAAGCACAGGTTCAAACTCTGATAGTTCAAGTTCTGAATCTGATTCCGGTTCTGATTCTGATCCATCGGATTCTGACTCTGAAGATGAAAAACCATTGAAACCAAGATTGGTAAATACGCCAACTGCAACTCCATCAACTACAATCAAAGACACTTTAACCAAGAAAGCAACAAATGCTCTTAATTCAATAACACCATCAAAACCACCACAATCAACATACTCAACAATCAAATCAGAAATTTCACAAAAAGCATCTGTTTCTACCCCGGCTAATAAACCAGCTGCAAACTCATTATTATCAACCGCCAAAAAAGCTCGTCAATCATTAAGTTCACTGTCAGATTTAGTTTCACGTGGTGTTCCAGAAGTTTCAGATACTCCAAAAGCTAAGAACCCTGTTTCGAACTTAAAAAAATTACAAGAATCTTCATCTGAGTCTTCTTCAGAAGAAGAATCATCTGACTCAGATAGTGACTCGAGTGATGATTCAAGTGATGATGACGATGATGAAGGTGCTTTATCAAAGAATAAATTTTTAAGTCATAAAAAGGCTGGAAGTCTATTAGGATCTCAAAATAAATCTACTAAAACAAGTAGTGCTTTCAAAGGTTTGGTGAAAGATGCTAAAAAGAAATGAGGTTTTCAAAATAAATTTGTACAGTATTTCAATAGAAAAACTAATATATAATCTGTGTTATAATAACTACGTAAATAACATTCACATTAAGTCAATGTATTTAACCAAATTACTTAAGCAATCATTCTCTTTGTTGTTGACCTTCAATAAATCCCAATGCATCTGTCTTATCAATTTCATGAACCGTACTAATTTTATTGCTAAACATAACACCAAAGAATTTGTTTGCAACATGTAACATTTCTGGTCTAAAAGTAGTACAAATGAATTGTGCATTTTCTGATAATTCATGAATCAAATTTGCCACTGCTGTTCTATATTGTGTATCAAGATTAGCATCAATTTCATCAAATAAATAGAAAGGTGCAGGATCTGATTTTTGAATAGCTAAAATTAATGCAATTGCACATAAAGATTTTTGACCACCAGATAATTGCTCAATATGTTGTTGTTCATCTTTTCTTGAATTGAAAGAAACTTTGATTGAAACACCAGAATATGTATCAATAATTGAATCATTAGCTTGGGAGTCAGTCATTTCGTAAACTTCATCTTCATCATCGCTGGCTCTGTTATCCTCATCATCATTTTGTGTTTGATCTAACTGTTGAGATTCTTTTGATTTTGTTTCCATAATTAATCTACCATAACCTTTTGGAACCAATTTCTCGAAAACTTCTGTAAATGCAGTGGAAACTTGTTCAAAAGTTTTTTGGATAGCTTCATTTTTTCTGCTTTTCAAAACTTTGATTAACTCATAAACAGATTCCTCTGATTTATCTAATTCAGTACGACGTTCCACAAGACTATCTCTTTGTTTTGTAAAATTCAAGTATTGATCTAAAGCTTTTTTATTAACATGTTGAAATCCTTCTAAATGTTTAGTAACTTTTGTTAGTTTTTTCAATAAAGACTCAGAGTTTAAATCTCGATAATCAGTGAACGCTTCTTCTGGTAAAGCACCTAATTCCCTAATTTTACGTTGTGCTTCATCTCTTCTTGTCAACATAACGGATCTTTTAGATAAATATTTCTCTGAATTTTTTTGGAAATTCTCAAGTTTTTTTAGTAGTTTCAATTGTTGTTCATCTGCTTTAGTTAATTCTGATTCTTTTGATTTTAATTCTTTAGTTTTACTATCAATATCTTTTTGAAGTTGATCCAATGACTCTTTGATTTTTTCTTGTTCTTCATTCAAGTTCTCAATCTGCTCTGTTAAAGTAGTTATGGATTCATCTAAATCAATTGGTTCATCAACAGATTTTTGTTTTAATAGTTCCTGTAAACGAGGTTTCAAATTTTCATTTAATTCAATTTCTAAAGAGGTGATCTCATTATTTAGTTCAAATACAGAATCAGAAATTTCATTAAATTGTTTTTCACCAGATAAAATCTCCTTGGTTAAGGTTTCTAATTCAGATTTTTCAGTTTGTGATAAACCTTCTTTAAATGGTGTTTGTAATTCTTTATTCAGTTCTTCAATTTTAATTCCAATGCTGTCAATTAATTTTTGTTTAATATCAATCTGTTCATTAACAAACTTTAATTCATCATTTAGTTTAAATTTCTCATTTAGTAACGCAGACAATTTTGATTTCAAGACTTTCTTATCAGTCAACAATTTTTCATAAGTATTAGAAAGTTTTGAAATTTCATTATTGATGTTATTAATCTCTTGATCTTTCTTGGAAATCTCACTAGAAATTTTCAATAATTTATGTTCATGTTCATATAATTTTTTGGATTGATCTTGTTTTTGTTTCATAGCTTCAAGTCTAGATCTTTTAAAATCATTGTAACCACCAGTTAAAACACCCTTTTTATCAGCTTTATCACCATCTAAAGTGATTGCAGTTAATTTATATTCTCTAGCCAATTCATGGCCTCTTTCCAAGTTCATTGCCACTATGGTTTTACCAAAAACTTGTTTAATAGCTTTTTCAACTTTTGGGTCATAAGCAATTTTTTTAATTAATGGGACACTATCATCAGTACCAGGATAAGTGACATTCTTTGAATTCAATCTATTCAAAGGCATGAAAGTAACTCTACCAGCTCTTTGTCTTGATAATTCTTCCATTAAGATAGAAGCAGTTTCATCAGTATCAACAACGATATGAAACAATGAATTACCAGCAATAGATTCCACCGCTGTTTTATATTTGTCGTTAACACTAATTAATTCACCAACTGGTCCATATATACCAGAAATTCCTAAAGAATTAGCAATACGTTTAACAGCTTGTAAGCCGGCACTTTGTTGTTTATCCATTGTTTGACTTAAATGTCTTTCCGCTTGTTGTAATTCTTGATCTAAAGAAGACATGACTGATTTTAATCTACTTTCATCTCTCCAAAGAACTCTTCTTGCGTCAACTTCAAAAGCGTATTCTTTTTTCAAAGTTGATAATTTTGTTTCAATTTCTGAGATTTCACGTTGTGCGGTTTCACCATTAATTTGATCTTGTAAATTTGAAATTTGTGAATCTAGTTGAGATAATTCATTTGAAATTTTGGTGATATCAGATTTGAAACTGTTGATTTCGGATATTGTGGAGTTTTGAGCTTTTCTATTAGAATCAATTTGTTCTTCAATCCATTGATTTCTTTCTTCTAAAGTACTAAATTTGGCATAGTGACCTCTTTTAGAGTATAAAAAATTTTGTCTTGTTTTAAGTAAATTCAATTTATGTTTCAAATCACTTTCAGTTTGTTGTAATTTTAATAAAGTTGGTCTCTTAGCTTCTAATTTCTGTTCTCTTTTAGTGATTTTTTCTTGTAATTTAGCCAATAGTTTTTTATTCTTGCTATTAGAGTCTTGATTTGCATCCATGACAGATCTTTGCTCGTTTAAAATGGCTTGAGCATCATAAAGTTTTTTAGAAACTTCATTATAAGATCTTTCCACTTGATTTTTGTCAATGTTAACTAATTTGATTTCATTTTGTAATGCAGTTATAGATTTATTCAAATCAACAACCAGATTTTCTCTTTTATCTAATTCTTTAACAAAATTATGTGAATCTTCCATAGAAGTTTGATAATCACCATCAATTTCTTCAATTGCATTGGTGATTTCATTCAATTCTCTATCATATAAGATAAATTCAAAAATCTTCTTATCTTTTTCGAAATTCTGAAATTTCTTCAATTCTTCTTTTTCGGAATCTAAATCAGATAATCTTCCATTAATAAAACCTAACATTTCATCGATTTTTTCCTTTTGATTCTTGGTTTTTTCCATTTCTTTAGTACTTTCTTTTAATTTATTTTCAAAAACTTGAGCACCAGCAACTTCTTTCAATAAATTCAAACGTTCTGAGTTTTTAGCATTTGTTAAAGCTGTGATTCTACCTTGTGGAACAATGTAGTATGGATTTGATTTTGAAAAACCTGCACTTTCTAATAATTGCATGATATCAGTTCTAGTGGAAGATTTATAGTCTAAAGAATAATCATCTTTTTTCAAACCAATTGTTCTTCTAATGATAACTTCACTTTTACCAGTTGGGAATCTTCCATCAGAATTATCAAACACGATTTCCACATAAGCGGAAAGCACAGTACCGGAACCTTCATGGATTAAACCCTGTCTTTCCTCTTTGGACATTCTAGTGTACTGATCACTTAGCACAAATCTGATAGCAGCAAAAAAATTGGATTTACCAGAACCGTTTCTTCCAACCACAACATTATGGTTTGGCGACAAATCGTCAATAATGGTTGTGTTTTTGTAGGTCTTGAACCCCTGGATGACTATTTTCTTGATGTGCATAATGTCTAATTATATTCAGCACAGTTGAAAACGCGTGGGATCTGTGTTATTGAACACTTGTCGCACTTGGAAACCGTGAAACTGCTTCTCAATTCATTTTAATTTTACAACTTCAATTCAATTAAATTTTTATTTTATTTTCATTTTCACGCGTCAGTTGTGGCGGTGCTTTTCAATTTTTGAAAAAAAAAAAAAAATCCAAATTTGTGGCGCATTTGTATTACGTAATTTGTTACTAATCTGCTTACCTAATTGCTTAGTAAGTTTGATACAAAAAAATTAGTCATGTGACAGCCCACGTGACTTTTAAAAAAATCAACAAATTTCCAAAAAAAAATTTCAACGTCCCAACAAAATTTGAATTTTTGTCGCGATTTTTATTTATTTATAAAGAGTTGGAATATCATAATTTTTTATTCCAGTTAATAAAAAAAGACAAACAAGACAAAATGCCAATGCATCCAGAGGTTGAGCAAGAGCTCTCCCACATCTTGCTTACTGAATTGTTAGCTTACCAATTTGCTTCTCCTGTCAGATGGATTGAAACCCAAGATGTTTTCTTGAAAGACTACAACACTGAAAGAGTTGTTGAAATCGGTCCTTCTCCAACTTTAGCTGGTATGGCTACTAGAACCATCAAGGCCAAATACGAATCCTATGATGCTGCTTTGTCTTTACAAAGACAAGTTTTGTGTTACTCTAAAGACGCTAAGGAAATCTACTACACCCCTGATCCAGTTGAAGCTGCTCCAGCTAAAGAAGAAACCCCAGCGCCTGCTGCTTCTGCTCCTGCTGCCGCTGCCGCTCCTGTTGCTGCTGCTGCCCCAGTTGCTGCTGCCCCAGCTGCCGGTCCTGTTGCTGAAGTCCCAGATGAAAAAGTTAAAGCTGCGCTATTGATTCATGTCTTAGTTGCCCAAAAATTGAAAAAATCTTTGGATCAAGTTTCAATGTCAAAAGCCATTAAAGATCTTGTTAACGGTAAATCAACTATTCAAAATGAAATTTTAGGTGATTTAGGTAAAGAATTCGGTTCTACTCCAGAAAAACCAGAAGAAACTCCTTTAGAAGAATTAGCTGAACAATTCCAAGATTCTTTCAATGGTGAATTAGGCAAACAATCTTCTTCATTGATTGCAAGAATGATCTCTTCTAAAATGCCTGGTGGATTTTCCGTTGCTACTGCAAGAAAATACTTGCAATCTCGTTGGGGTTTAGGTTCTGGTAGACAAGATGGTGTCTTATTGATCGCTTTAACTCAGGAACCTGCTGCTCGTTTAGCTGGTGAACCAGATGCTAAAGCTTTCTTTGACGCATCTGCTCAAAAATACGCTTCAATTGCTGGTATTACCTTGAGTTCTGGTGCTGCTGCTTCTGGTTCTACCGGTGGTTCTGGCGGTGCCACTATTGATGCTGCTGCTTTAGAAGATTTAACTAAAGATAACAAAATCTTAGCTCGTCAACAATTACAAGTCTTGGCTCGTTACTTGAAATTAGACTTGAACAAAGGTTTCAAAGCTGCTGAAGAAGAAAAAAACAACTTGAAAGTCTTGCAAACTCAATTAGATAACTTGACCGCAGAATTAGGTGATTACTTCATTGAAGGTGTCACTTCAAGCTTCTCAAGAAAGAAGGCTAGAGTTTATGACAGTTCTTGGAATTGGTCTAAACAATCTTTGTTAGCTTTATACTTCCAAATTATTCATGGTGCTTTGAAAAGAGTTGACAGAGAATTGGTTTCTCAAGCTATCAACATCATGAACCGTTCTAATGAATCTTTAATTAAATTCATGGAATACCACATCAGTAAAACTGATGTCTCTAAAGGTGAAAATTATGTTTTAGCCAAAGAATTAGGTAACCAATTGATTGAAAACTGTAAACAAGTTTTGAACTTGGACCCAGTTTACAAAGATATCTCTTACCCATTAGGTCCAAAAACTGTTGTTGATCATAAAGGTAACATCAAATACTCTGAAGAACCAAGAGAAAATGTCCGTAAATTACAACAATATGTTTATGAAATGTCTCAAGGTTCTGAAGTTACCAAATCTGCTCAACCAACTATCGAGGAAGATTTAACTAGAGTTTACAAAGCTATCTCTAAACAAGCTGCTTTAGCTTCTGAAACTTCTGGTGAATTTGATAAGATTTATGGTGATTTGATTAAATTCTTGAAATCTTCTAAAGAAATTGAAATCAACAAATCTACTGTTGGTGCTGGTTACAATGATGATAACTTGGATTCTGACTCTACTAAAGAAGTTGCTTCATTAACTTCAAGTGCTGATGTTCAAAAGAACCCAATTTCCAAGAAAATCCCACAAGAAATTGTTCCTTTCTTACATTTAAGAAAGAAGTTGGCTGATGAATCTTGGGCTTATGACCGTCAATTAACTTCTGTTTATTTAGATGAATTGGAACAAGCTGCTGTTAACGGTGTCACTTTCAAAAACAAATATGTTTTGATCACTGGTGCTGGTGCTGGTTCTATTGGTGCTGAAGTTTTAAGAGGCTTAATTCAAGGTGGTGCTAATGTTATCATCACCACTTCAAGATTCAGTAAAAAAGTCACTGAATATTACCAAGAAATGTACACCAACTACGGTGCTAGAGGTTCTTCATTGGTTGTTGTTCCATTTAACCAAGGTTCTAAACAAGATGTTGAAGCTTTGGTTGATTACATCTATGATGATGTTAAGAAAGGTGGTTTAGGTTGGGATTTGGATGCTATTATTCCATTTGCTGCTATTCCAGAAAATGGTATTGAAATGACTGCTATTGATTCTAAATCTGAATTTGCTCATCGTATCATGTTGACCAATTTATTAAGAATTTTAGGTGCTGTTAAAAACCAAAAATTTGCTAGAGGTATTGAAACTAGACCAGCTCAAGTTATTTTACCAATGTCTCCAAACCATGGTACTTTTGGTTCTGATGGTTTATACTCTGAATCTAAATTAGCTTTGGAAACTTTATTCAACAGATGGCATTCAGAATCTTGGGCTAATCAATTAACCATTTGTGGTGCTATTATTGGTTGGACCAGGGGTACTGGTTTAATGAGTGCTAACAACATCATTTCTGAAGGTATTGAAAAATTAGGTGTTAGAACTTTCTCTCAAAAGGAAATGGGTTTCAACTTATTAGGTTTATTGACTCCAGAAATCACTGAATTATGTCAAAAATCTCCAGTTATGGCTGATTTGAATGGTGGTTTACAATATATCACCAACTTGAAAGAATACACTGCTAAATTAAGATCTGAAATTAATGAAACTTCTGAAATTAGAAAAGCTGTCTCTATTGAAACTGCTTTAGAACATAAAGTTGTTAATGGTGAAAATGCTGATGCTCCATTTGCTGAAGCTAAAATTAATCCAAGAGCTAACATGAAATTTGATTTCCCAACTTTGAAACCATATGAACAAATTAAAAACTTGGCTCCTGAATTAGAAGGTTTATTGAACTTGGATAAAGTTATTGTTGTTACTGGTTTCTCAGAAGTTGGTCCATGGGGTTCTTCTCGTACCAGATGGGAAATGGAAGCATTTGGTGAATTCTCATTAGAAGGTGCTATTGAATTAGCTTGGATTATGGGTCTCATCAAATACCATAACGGTCCAATTAAAGGTAAACAATACTCTGGTTTCGTTGATGCTAAAACTAATGAACCAGTTGAAGATAAAGATATCAAATCCAAATATGAGAGTTACATGTTAGATCATTGTGGTATTAGATTAATTGAACCAGAATTATTCAATGGTTATGATCCAAATAAAAAACAATTCATCCAGGAAATTGTCTTGGAAGAAGATTTATCTGAATTTGAAGCTTCAAAAGAAACTGCTGAACATTTCAAACATGAACATGGTGATAAATGTGAAATTCAAGAAAATGCTGAAACTGGTGAATACACTGTTAAATTATTAAAAGGTGCTACTTTATTTATTCCAAAAGCTTTAAGATTTGACCGTTTAGTTGCTGGTCAAATTCCAACTGGTTGGGATGCTAAACGTTACGGTATCTCTGATGATATTATTTCTCAAGTTGATCCAATCACTTTGTTTGTTTTAGTTTCTGTTGCTGAAGCTTTCATTTCTTCTGGTATTAGAGATCCATTTGAATTATACAAATACATTCATGTTTCTGAATTAGGTAACTGTTCTGGTTCTGGTATGGGTGGTGTTTCCGCTTTACGTGGTATGTTCAAAGATCGTTACAAAGATGAACCTGTTCAAAATGATGTCTTACAAGAATCTTTCATCAACACTATGTCTGCGTGGGTTAATATGTTGTTATTATCTTCATCTGGTCCAATCAAGACACCAGTTGGTGCTTGTGCTACTTCCGTTGAATCCTTAGATATTGGTGTTGAAACTATCTTATCTGGTAAAGCTAAGGTTTGTATTGTTGGTGGTTATGATGATTTCCAAGAAGAAGGTTCTTATGAATTCGCCAACATGAAAGCTACTTCAAACACTTTAGAAGAATTTGAAAATGGTAGAACTCCAAGTGAAATGTCCAGACCAGCTACTACTACTAGAAATGGTTTTATGGAAGCTCAAGGTTCTGGTATCCAAATTATTATGGGTGCTAAATTAGCTTTAGAAATGGGTGTTCCAATTTACGGTATTATTGGTTTAACTGCTACTGCTACTGATAAGATTGGTAGATCTGTTCCAGCTCCAGGTCAAGGTATTTTGACTACTGCTAGAGAACATCATGCTGATTTGAAATTCAACTCTTCATTATTGGATATCAAATACAGAAAACGTCAAGTTGAAAGAAGAGTTAAGGAAGTTAAATCTTGGTTAGATTCTGAATATGAATTGTTACAAGAAGATGCTCAAGCTATTGATGAAGCTGATCGTGCTCAATTTATTGCTGAAAGAGCTCAAGAAATTCAACTTGAAGCTGAAAAACAAATCAACTTGGCTAAAGAATCATATGGTAACTTTTTCTACCAAAACAACTCAAGAATTGCTCCATTACGTGGTGCCTTGGCTACTTTTGGTTTGACTATTGACGATATTGACGTTTGTTCATTACATGGTACTTCTACTAAAGCCAATGATAAGAATGAATCTGCTACTTTAGATTTAATGTTTAGACATTTAGGTAGAACCCCAGGTAACCCAGCTATTGCTGTCTTCCAAAAATACTTAACTGGTCATCCAAAAGGTGCTGCCGGTGCTTGGATGTTCAACGGTGCTTTACAAATCTTGAACAGTGGTATAGTTCCAGGTAACAAGAATGCTGATAATGTTGATCAAGTTTTAGAACAATATGACTACTTGTTATTCCCATCTAAAACTATGAAAACTGATGGTGTTAAAGCTGTTTCTGTCACTTCTTTCGGTTTCGGTCAAAAAGGTGCTCAAGCTATTGCTATTAACAGTGACTACTTGTTTGCTGTCTTATCTAAAGAAGAATATGAAGCTTATGCTAAAAAATTCACTGAAAGACACAACAAAGCTTACTCTCATTTCCACAAATCATTTATCAACAACTCTTTGTTCCAAGCTAAAGACCATTCTCCATATGATTCCGAATTACAAAACCCAGTTTACTTGGATCCATTGGCTAGAGTTTCTACTTCTAAATCTGGTGAATTGACCTACAACTCTAAATCAGTTCAAAAAGAGAACTCTTATGTTAAACAAGCCAACCAAGAAACTGCCAAATTATTAACCAAATTGACTTCAGATGTTTCTAGTGGTGGTAAATCTAACGTTGGTGTTGATGTTGAATTAATCAAAGATGTTAACATTGAAAATGAAACTTTTATTGAACGTAACTTCACTGCAGGTGAAATCAAATACTGTTCAAATGCACCATCTCCACAATCTTCATTTGCTGGTACTTGGTCTGCTAAAGAAGCTGTTTTCAAAGCTTTAGGTGTTGAATCTAAAGGTGCTGGTGCTTCCTTAAAAGACATTGAAATTGTTCGTGACTCCAATGGTGCTCCACAAGTTGTTTTACATGGTGATGCTTTAGCTGCTGCTCCAAAAGGTGCTGAAATTAAAGTCAGTATTTCTCATGATGATTTCCAAAGTGTTGCAGTTGCTTTAATGAACTAGAGTTATTGTTGTTTTTTCAAAACTTGATTCTTTTTATTAATAGATAAGATATTGTTATATTACACAATTTGTAGGTTATTAGTGGTTCATACATTTCTATAAGCTCTATCTATTAAAAGACAGTAGTGATGTTAGTTATTGAGAATATCTTGCACTGAGTGAACATCATTCATATGTTCAATCTTCATTATCTACCACAAACATATTTCCGGGTTCTTGACTGATTTTACTAACAGGATGTTCACTTATTGCATCATGAGGCTCTTCAGAGACTTGTTCTTGTTCTTCCTGTTGTTCAGGTTCTCGTTCTTGTTCTATGTACTCCTGTCGATCAATCTTCCTAGATCTATTTTTCACTCCGTGATTTGAATTTTTCTTCTTCCTACATTCAATACATGTCTTGCTTCTCAATAGCTTGTCATTTTCACGTAAAGGACTGGTACAACTAATACAAAACCCATCGTTCTCCAATTTTTTCTTTCTAAGTTTTTCACCTTCTCTGCATCTAGTACAAACTTTATGGGTCAATGTGTCATTTTCACGAGAGCAATGAACACATCTCCCAGTTTCAAATCTTTCCTGTTTATGACTTCTTAAACTTAATCTGCAAGCGGGACAAAGCACAAAATTCAAATCATCATGAGGAATTGGTGTTGCACATCTTCGACAAACTCCTAATTTTTCTTTAGTTTTCATTTGCCATCTTCTTGATCTTTCTTTTTGTAAATCTCGACAATGTTGGCAAAGTTTATACGTTTTACCTTTTAATGGGTTTTTAAAAGAACGTTTGCATCTTGTGCAGTCTGCAGGTATATAATCTAGTTTATCTTCTTCAAATAGATGTGATTCTGTCTGATCTGGTTGATTGTTATTTGTAGTTGAATCAATTGGTTTTATTAAAATATTTACCCCTGTTAATTTAGGACCAGTTACATCAGGTAATAGACCTCTATAGGTATTACTCAAATTTGGGTCTTGTTGAAATAAATGATTTGTCTCAAAAGTAGATGATGAGTTTTCTGTTTCTGTCACTATTTCTGTTTCTTGATCAATGTTAATTGCACTTTTTGAATTGACTTTTTTGCTTCGACTTTGACTACCAAAAGGCTGATCTTTTGCAAAAGGATTTTGTCTTTTATAACTTTCTTTTCTAGTTTCGTCTTGCTCTTTGATCGCTTCTTGTGCATTCTTCAAAACCGCAGTAAGCGCACTGTCTGCTAATTCTTTGTCGGCCATTAATTCAAATTCACTGCTTCTCTTGCTAGCAATGACAGTGTTATTCTGTGTGTCAGTACTGGGCGTCATGTCGGACATCTAACTGTGTCTTTAACTCAAAATTATTAAATAAAATTAAAATAATAAATAAATTTCGTGATAAACTTCAAGATGTTTGGATGTGTTGGTTTCACTGTTTACAACTCTACAAAACATTGAATATTCAATATCAATTCTCAAGCTTTAATATGGATCAAAGGTCATCATGGTTACTTCTGTATGTACTTTATAACTATTATAATTTAAATCAAAATTTTCTTAGCCTTTTTTGCAGCTATCTTGACTCTCCCAGATGCTTTGCTGATTTCCTGCTTGGTGTTATGTGGCAATCTGACTATTCCTTTCTTCACTTTCTTTGGCACTCCAAATACAATGTCTGTGATGACAGAACCATCCTCGTTGTAATTAGTTGGATCTTTAGGAGGAGTGTTTTCAGCAACGTTTCCTTGGGTGGTGTAATCAATATCTTCTTCCTCTTCTTCTGTTTGGGTAATGTTTTCATTAGTTCCAGTTTCTTTAGTTTGAGTACTGTCATCAGTAAATTCTTCATTCTGTATTTGTTTTTTTGGATCTTGTTGCTGCTCATCATTCGAAGTTGCAGCAATATTATGTTTTTTTGGATCTTGTTGCTGCTCATCATTCGAAGTTGCAGCAATATTATTAATTTTTGAGCTTATAGAATTGAGTCTGGACTTGAGTGTGGATTTCATATTGCTGATAATCTTAACGTTATTCTTAGCATCCTTTTCTTTTAAAAAGTCTTTGAATGAACTAAAAGGTCTTGTATGAGATAATCCATGACCCAAGATATTATATTGATTATGAGATTCCTGCTTGATGCCATTTGGTGCATTTTTTTCTTGGTGTTTGACTGGTGTTTCCAAAGTTTTAGAAAGCTTCTCGTTCAACTGGTTATGATTTCTTATTGACTCTTCATTTTCTTTATCTGAAACACCGTGTTCAATCACTTTATTATTTGATTCAGTATTTGATGTTTCATTTGATCCATTTTCTTTGTCTTCAATAATAGCTTCTCGAATCTCATCTTCATCATCATCTTCTTCTTCTTCATCATCGAAATCTTCTATATCTAAGTCATCGGATTCTTCAAAATCTTCTAAAGTTTCTTCGCCTTCTTTTTCTTCTGTCTCATTTGAATTGATATTCTGGTTGAAGTTTTCTTTGGATTCTTCTATCAAGTCATTTACATTTTGTTCATCTTCTTCGAAATCATCGTAAGAACTATCCTCAGTATAAACATTTTCAGCTTGCTGTACTGGATGGTTCATGACATTTGATGAGCCAGCAATAACATTTTCCTCGGCTTGAGCAGCATTTTCTAGGATTGCATGTTCAATTTCTTGCTTACTCCAATGACTTATATCATGATGGAGTTCATTATTTGTTGAAACTTGACTATCGGGATTATCAAGATTTGGTGAAGAATCTTTGATCAATGAGTTGTAATCACCATTCATATAAGGCGGAGCTGAATCTTTATTTCTTCTATTATTGTTGGGCCAATTCAGGCCGATCTCGCTGTTTTGGATCATTAACCAGGAAGGTAGAACGGTCATTATCTTCAAAAAACTCGTTTCTCTCTTTGCTGTCTTCTTGTAGGTCTTCTTCAATTTTATCATCATTATCAGCTGGATCTTTTCTCTCTAAGCTATCTTCTTCTTCATCTTGGTCTAATTCATGGTTTGGAACTGATGTTCTTGTTGGTGAATTAGTTTCTGTAATTTTTGTAGCATGAATCGTTGATTTTAAAATCTGGGATTCAGAAGAGTGAATAAAATCACTTTCTTTATCTTCATCATTTTCAAATGGTTCTTTTCTTGTTGCATCATCATTGTTATCATTTGATTTGTCTCCTTCTGGAATTTCATCATCATCATCTTCTTCTTCTTCCTTATCTTTCTCTTTGTTCTCTTTTTCTTTTTGCTTGTCTTCTTCATTGCAATCTTCGTCGTATTCATCATCATCCTCATCATTAAACTTATCTTCATTGTCATCATCTTCATCTTCGTCCTCCCAATCATCATCTTCATCCTCGTCATCATCACCATCTTCATCTTCATCCTCGTCATCATCTTCATCTTCATCTTCATCTTCATCCTCATCTTCATCTTCATCTTCATCTTCGTCTTCACTTTCATCTTGCTCGTCATCATCTTCATCCTCGTCATGTTTATGGTCACCACGATCTTTTTTTCCTTGTAATCTTTCTAAACAAGTACCCCAGAAGTGATCTCTGGCACTGAAAAAAGTTCCATAAGGACAAACATCAACCAAACAACCAACAACACTTGGACTTTTATCACAAAGACATGTAAAATCAGAATGATGGCTCTCACAATCTCTGGAGACAGCTTGGATACAGGCAAGAAAACATGCTGGTGGAGTTGAAGTGACTAGTTTTGCACTCAAAAGCGCGGTGACAAAGGGGTAGATGAGATGCATGTGGGTGTTGTGTGACTTGAAGTGTGTGGTGGTGGTCTTTATAATAAGAACAAACTCTTTCTGTTGTGCAGTCTTTTCAAATTTTATCTCTAAATCTGTAGTGACACAAAAACGATTTTAAATTTTGATTTTGGAAGCTTATCAAGATTACTCAGCGCTGAGTAAGATTTTGTATTTGGCTTTTGGTCACTGTTTTAGGAGGTTTACTCTCAAGTTATAGCTTAGTGTCAACTGGATTATACTATGTTGATGAACTAGACATTAGCTGTGTTTTTTATTGACCTTTCATGGAGTTTTCATAACGTTTATCTCTAGTTCTTGAATAATAATCTTATCGTTTCAATCATCTGCAAGATGAGACACTTGGAAAACGGCCAGTTTTAATGCTGCCAGATTTAAAAATATTTATTTCAAGTTTTGAATTACACCCAAATTTTCAAATCTGTTGATGAACTCGTTCATGAACTTTACCGAAAACTACTTGAAAGCAAGTGATTTTATAAGACGAGAGCTATAGTCTATTTATATCCCTTCCAAATCACTGTTAGTAAACGCAGGAGAACTCCTAAATTTCTAAAAGATACATGTGGAAAAGCTGGAAACAGCAATCTACTGTCAAAAATCAGGTGAAATGCTACAAAATGGTAACTTGTACTTCATTATAGGAAGCATGGACATTCCCTATGATGAAATGGTTTACATATTTATAATTTATAAATCCCTTTAAACACCAAATTTCATTCGATATAAGAGTAACAATATATTTCTTCTTCTTGATTTCTTGATATATCTTGACACAACTTCAACAAAGAAACTTTGGAAGGATTAAACATCAACAAACGTCGTCGAACATGCAACTGAACTCTCGTTTTATCTTATCAGCTTCCACTCTTGTCAGTTTAGCAACTCTAGCATTTGGAAGTCCTGCAGCCCATGCTTTACCTTGGGCAAATGCTAACCCTGAAGCAGCTGCCGCTGCTAAAGCTTATGCTACTGCCTACGCAGAAGCTGTTGCAATGGCTCATCCAGATCCTGAAGCATATGCTTTGGCTGCTTCTGCAGATGACTGTGCTACTATTGCTTGTCATGCTGCCTGTGGGTTATTAATTACGTATGGTTCACAATGTTCCAAAAACTCTGAAAATAATTATGCTGGACCATATGACCATGATTGTTTGTGTAATGCCGACTCTGATTTCTTGAAATATTATCCATCTTGTATGAATTGTGGTTGGACATTGTGGAAATATTATGGTGGTTATGTCAGTTCTGCGTTAGCTGAATGCAAAACTTTATCAACTGAACCAACTGGTACTTTGAGATGTGCAACCACTTTAACTGATTCTTATTCTATTGATACTGGTTTGAAAGCATGTGAATACACCGGTGGATGTGAAACAACAACAACAACCTCATCTTCAGTCTCTACCACTTCCTCAGCAACAATTACTTCTGAATCTAATACTTCTTCAACAACTAGCTCTACTACTTCAAAAGAATCCACTAGTACAACCACTGCAGCTGAAAGTACTAGTGAAGCTACTACTAGTGAAGCCACCACCTCAAGCACCTTAGCTACTACTGAATCTAGCTCTGTTGATACCACTTCATCTAGTAGTGATGCCACTACTGAATCTAGCTCTGTTGATACCACTTCATCTAGTAGTGATGCCACTACTGAATCTAGTTCATCTATCATTGAAGAATCAACTACAACATCAAACTCTGAAACTTCTTCAGCTGTTCCAACTGGATCAGTTTTATCTGGTGCAGCAGATGGCAACAAAATCACTTGGACTGTCACTGTACCAACCACTCTTGGTTTAATCAATGCAATTTCAATTGATGTCAATGGTTTGAACTCAGCAGGTGAATTCAAATATCTTTGTGACGTTACAGTTAATGGACAAGCTGGTGGATCTGTTAATGCAACAGGTGAATATTTGTCATTCTCCACCACTGGTGAATATGATTCTGCTGCTGGTATTATTATTAAATTTGCTTCTGAAATTGTTAGTGGTACTGTCTTCAACAGTAAAGGTTTATTATCAGTGGAAACTGTTTCTAAAAAGAGAGCTACTGTCACTATTGAATTAGACAGTACCGTTGATTTGAGCTCTGAAGAAATTTCATCCTCAGCATCTTCATCTGCTTCATCTTCAATTTCCTCTATTGAGTCTTCATCTGTTGAATCCAGCTCTGTATCTATTACCAGTGCTCCAGTTTCCACTTCAACTTCAACTGTTAATGAAGAATCAACAACTATTGTCACAATCACTTCTTGCTCCAACAGCACCTGCTCTTCAGTTGTTGTTACTACTGGTGCCACAGTGATCACCACCACTTTGAACGGTGTCGTTACTTCATACACCACTTACTGTCCATTAACATCAACTGCAACTGCAACTCATTCTTCAACCACTGTTGTTACCATAACTTCATGTTCAAACAACGTTTGTTCCAAGACAACAGCAACTTCAGCAGTTCATGTTTCAACTACCACTGATAAATCAGGTAAACCAAGTACTGTCACAAGTTATGGTCCTGTTTCTTCATCGGACGTTGACACCACTAAAACTGTTAAAGTTGCAACCACTTCTACTGTTGGTGGTAATAAACCAACCACCCAAGGTTCGACTAAGACAACAGCTGTTATTTCCACTTATGAAGGTTCTGCAACCAAAGTTGGATTTATTTCTTCAATTGCTATGTTAGTAGCCTTTATCTTCATTTAAGCAGTTTTTTTTTTGAAAAATAAGGTAATTAGCTGCTGAACAATAAATAAATGTATAGTTCTTTCAAACAAATATACCAATATTGTATATTCGACGTTACTGATATTATCTACAAAATTGTAGACTGTAACACACAAATCATAAATAGTTTGAAATTTTATTGAAAGATAACATTAGTTTGGGTTTGATGGTTCAGATGAAGCTTTACGAGCTCTATCGTATTCTTCAATTTTCTCTTTATTTTCAGTGGCAGCTTTAACCACTTGATGGAACAAACCAGCATTCAAATCTGATCTTGATTGTTTTAAAGATTTAGCAAGTGACGATAGATCAAAAGAGCTATTTGCATTTGATGATGATGTAGGAGTAGCTATAGGTGAAGGTGAGGAACGACCATACTCATATAATGATAAATCGTCATCTTCATATTCATTAACTGGTGTTTCATCTAATTCTTTAAGTTTCAAGATTCTATTATTTAGTTTAATGATTTCCACAGCTTGTCTAAATTTCTTCTTTGCATTGAATTTTCTTAATTGTGGTAATAAATCGTCATTAGCATAATCATCTGAATTACTTGTGATCCATTCATCTTGTAACAACTCTCGTACGGTTGCCCTTTTACTAGGGTTTGAAACCAAAGCTTTCAATATAAAGTTTTTAGCATTATCACTAATGTTTTTCCAATATTCCCTATGGAAAACAACACATGGATCAGTTTTGGTTTCCACCAAGAAATCATCAACATTTTCGGATTTAAACGGTGAATAACCTACCAACAGAGTATACGTTATAACACCTATAGACCAAATATCACATGGTTTACCGTGTCCTTTCCCACTCAGAACTTCAGGAGCACAATAACCAAAACTTCCAGCAGCTGAAGTTAAAACTTCATCTGGTGTTAACAATTGTTTGGCAATACCAAAATCAGCCAAGACTAAAGGTGAATCTTCTTCTTTATTGATATAGAGTAAATTTTCCAATTTTAAGTCTCTATGAACAATGTTTAATTCGTTATGTAAATAATCAACAGCTTTAAGGATTTGAGAAACAACTTTAACAGCATCTTTTTCAGTGAATTTACCCTTTGAAATGATTCTATCGAACAATTCGCCACCAGTGGCCAATTGAGTGACAATATAATATTTATCCTTAGATTCAAACCAATCTCTGAAGCCAACGATATTTGGATGATGACATTTTTGCAATAACATTAATTCATCGTATAAAACTTGTTCATTTCCTTTCAAGGTTTTCTTCAAGATGATTTTAATAGCCACTTGTTCCTCTGTAGAGATTCTTCTTGCTTGTCTTACAATTCCAAAAGTTCCCGCACCCATCGTCTTCCCGAAAACGTAATCAGTTTTTTTAATGTAGCTTTCAGGTTGACCACTTAATTTATTAATGAATTTTTTCAAGGATTTTCCCTCTTGTGGTTCATGCTGAGGTGTTGTTGCCATTTGTGGGTACTTATCAAGAATATTCGCTTGTGTGGTTTGAAATATGTTAGTTGTGAATTTGGCAGTGGCAATCGAATCGATTAATCGAGATTTAAGTTGTACCTCAAAGTAGTTAAAACTTTTAAGTTTTCACATTTTCAAATTTCAAAATTGAATTTCAGGCTGTAAATAATCAAGACTTTTTATGGTATTTGAGCAAAGCAACATTTTAGGAACTTATCTGGTTGAAGTTGAACTTTATGATTAGCTGAAACAAATATGATACTTCAGCAGATGGATCACTATTTGCTGGTGGAATTTCAAGTCAATCCGTGGAAAAATTGGTGTTTTATGAAGGGATTTTGATAATTTAATTTCAGATCAGAGAATAGCTTTGATAATCATGAAAAACTCATTAAATGCAAACACATTGATGATTATTTATCACTTATAACCAGATTACACCTCTGTCATCAGTAATTCAATAAGCAAGGAATGGAAGCAGGCTCTATTGACATATACTAATTGTAGTTCTGAGCTAACTACTAAAAATCTTACTCAGCAGCCCATACTTAGCAATAAATTTATGACTAATTTTGTGCATGTATTAGCACTTCAACAAAACGACGATTTCAACAACTTGGTTGTATAGTGTAGTGGTTATCACCCTCGGTTTTGATCCGGGTAACCGCGGTTCGAATCCGCGTACGACCTAATTTGTAAAGCATTGCAAACATGGCTATGTAATAATCTTTTGAATTATCATAATTATCTTTTTTGTTTCAAAAAAGTCTATTTTTCTAGTTTTCCTTGACCTGGCCGTAGCTCGTTGTTTAATCTAACGGTGTCACGACTCACAGCTTATAAAGAAATAATCTGTTTTTTAGTAAACTTATAATGATTGAATTGATAAACTATTCAGTAAAAAAATTTTAACTGCAATAATATATAGTCGATAAGATTTCATAATTAGAAAACCATTCCTAGAATAAGAAATATGTCAATGACAAAAATTTGATGTGCACAGTGCACACTGCAGCCTGATAAATACATTAATTCACAAATTGAAATATCAAATTATTGATTTAAATTATTTAAACTTCTATTTACTTATAATTAATTAATTTAAAGAACAGCTCTTGAACTATCTTTGAAAGGGTTTTCTGTATTTCCAGTAGTTGCGGTTGCAATTGTATGCAAATCACCATGAGTAGTGGCTGGGGAAAGCTCCAAATCATCACCATTATCACCACTAGAACCTGCAGTATTTGCAGATTTAGAATTTGGATCTTGAGCTCTATTTAATCTTTGATCTTTAGATCCTAAACCAGCAGAACCACCTAAATTCACTAAACTTGACAATGGTTTCTTTTGTTTACGAAGATACCAAATGACGAAAAATGCAACACCTAAAACAACAACCACTGGAACAACAACTGCAGGTGCAATTGTACTTGCATGATTAGATTTTGATGAAGAATTGGAATTTTTGGAAATTGAAGAACCTGAACTTCCATTATCTGAAGGAACTCTTGTGATTTTACTGAATTCAGCATCAGATGCATATTTAATGGCTCTTAACATTGCAGAACCTTTTGTACCAACATGTGCAGCTTTAGTTGAGGCAGTTGTTAATGGAGTAATTGTGACATAAAAATATCCACTTGAATCTCTAACAAAAGAAGGTTGAATGTATAAAGGGTAATAACCATCTGCGTTTGATAAATAATTTGTTTCAAATAAATAATCATTGGCACCAGTTTGAGGATAAGCAACTAATTCAAGTTTAACACGAGTAACTGTACAATCTTCAATGTCACCACAGAAATAAGTTGGATCCCAAGTAATCCAATAAGTTTGACCAACAACGACTTCTGTACCGTTCAAACTTGAGCAGAAAGGATAAGATTTAGAGTCAGTGTTTGGAACTCTATCACCAAAACATCTCAAAACTGGAGGAACAGCAACTGGTTCTGGGAAATTAGAAGCAGTTGGAGTTGGTGAAGTGCTTAAAACAGTACCATCTGAAGTTGTTGGAGTGACAGCGTATGGGATACCTGATCCATCAATTGAAACCCAAGGTGTTGCACTTGTTGTGATTGGTGAAGCAGAAATGGTAACACCATCAATAATAGTAGGTGTAATTGCCATAATAACTTTGGAAGAAGTTGAAGTCCAGACATTATTGGTCAATACTGTTTGCTGACGCTTCTCTAATTTTGGAACATGGGTGTTTTTAGGGTTTGGTAAAGCAACAGCTGAAACCAACAAAGCAGGAACAGCTAAAGCTGAAGTTAAAATGGTGGTGAATCTCATCTTAATCTTTGAATTAAATAAAAATTGGTATTTGACGACGAATACACTTGGATTTTGTTGAATGTGTATGTGTGAGTAGAGTGTAAAATAGATCCAAGGTTGGGGTATAAGCAACAATAACCAGTATTATTATTATTATTATTAATATTATTTATTATCACTGTTGTGGTTTAAAAGGATGAATGATTGCAACAGATAATTATAATTTGAAAATATTTTCTTTTCCACTGGAGAGTTGGTTCATTAAATATCTCCGTTATCTTTCACAGTTGGTATGCAAAGTGAGCAGCCTAATAAACCTTTTTTTTTTTTTTTTTCAATTTTGCCCAATCAGTAAAAACGGTCAGAGAAACGTTACTGAAAAGCTACAAAAACCACCTTTTTTTTCTCCATATACTAAGAGATGTAAGTTGGAAAGGTACCGATAAATCCAATAATTGTTTGGCTCAATTAGAGGGTCTACTGTAGTACTGTACTCGTTTTCTTTTGACTTTAGTCTGTCTGTTTCTGGACTGTAGCAGTCCCGTAGAGATGGCGAGATTAATTAGCTCGTTGCTTTGATAAATTTGCTCACTTCTTTCCAACTGCTCTTTCCAAGTTCCACAACCAGATTCAGAAATTTTGAGATTTATCTGTCAGTGTGCCCGCACCGATGCGTCTGATGGAATAGATAAAAGGCTGTTTGAAGTTGAACACTGAGTGGATAGTGGAACAGTTCTTTTGATGGCTGTGTGGTAGTGTAGTGTCTGAGTACGGTACTACAGTTAATAGCAGAGAGTTAGTGGTTGCCAGTTGGTATACAAATCAAGTCGTTCAATTACCTTGCAATTTCGTCATCTTTTGTTTTCTGCTTGACTCTTGAGAGATCTGTCAAAAAAGGGTGTTTATTTCAAAACTTAAGGTGTTTTACGAAGTTTAGCTTAAGGTCAGCTGAGTTTTAACTTGACAATAGACTCTAGAGAGCATATAATTTAAGAAATCATAAAAAGGGTTACAACTTATTGTTAGCTACTAGTTGGCTACATATTTGTAAATTGTTTTTCTAATCAACTTTAATCAAGATTCAATTCAGGAGGGTTACAGGCTACAGCTGAAAGTACTTTAGTTAATTGTACTTTTTATGTCATGTTCGACCTGTTAATTAGTTTGAATTAGATCTGAGAAGTTTTTTAGACGTAAAATTCGAGATGAGATGAATTATTTTAACTGACGTTCAGTAACTAGAAGTTGGATTTGGACATGAACAATATTATATAATTATTAACTATCACCTTTAATGATCAATGACCAGTGGTAGCTTAAAACTAAAGAGCTGTTGGTTAGTACAGCTTAATAAATTCAAATTTTAAAATTTAGAATATTATTATTATTAATTGTGGCAAATGAAATAGTTTTATTAACAAAATCATTTACTTTGCCCAAGCTGAACTTCAAACATATTTCAAGCCGCGGCCGCCGCCGCCGCGGTCATGATCATAAATATATTGATGATATTCAAGATATTTATAGGACGACGTCGTTATATTATAAGTATTAAACGCTATAAGCCAAATATAATAATATAAGGTTTCATATTGATCATGATAATATATCGATGTATTTCAGACCTAGGACGTCTACCGTCTACGTCTTATAATAGGTTGACGTAGTCTTTGATTTGAAAGTTCTACTAATTAGTAGATATTATTTGGACTTATTAGAATTTAATTCCAAAAAAAGAGTACACAATTTTTTGTGGAAGTTGATGAATATAGCGCTCTAATTTAAACCATACAACATTCATGAATTTAAGTACTTCCATATATTCAACTTTTGATTATTTGTAAAGGCATTTTATGAAAGTTTGTCACTTTCAAGTTTCTACATATGTATTATGTACATCGTACTACAATCAGAAATTTTCACTACTAAATTTAATGACAAAACCTGGCCATGCCACTTATATCATATTAAAACTTGAAATCGCAAACGGTTGATCGCCTGTTAGCTGCGAAGCTTGGTATTTTCATTTTCATTTCACAAACCTCTTTTTTCATAGCACATGTCCCATAGTTAACCCCAGGTTTTTACGTATGGCACTTAAAACTTAACGGTAGATGATTTCCTAAAACTTCAAAGTTTTTCTGCCTTTTGCTCGTTGTTCCAATTAAATTATTGCTTCTACTGCCTTTCACTTTTGAATTCATATTTTAATTGTATTTACATACATACTTGAGTTTTGCGACTTCCAGTTATGCCTGCTTCGTGTTTCGGTGTCGTGCTTCTTTTTAATTAATTTTTTGAGGTTCACGGCAATTAAACTTACAGAAATTTAGCTCACTACTGGAAAGAGAAATTGTTTAGCCTACTGCCTGGCTGAAATTTGAATCAATTTCGACTCATGTGTTTACTTTTCACTTCTTAAAATTCAAACCGAGTAATTCTAACTGTGTTACGGTGTGACACAAACTGGCCACAGTCTTTAAGAAATCTCATATATAAGAAGGGCAGAATTTTAATTTCTTAATACTATTAATATTGTAAAATTGACAGCAGATATCGTGGGGGAAGTTCACTTCTAAATTCCATCAACTGTGTGAGGCCTTGCAGCAAGAGTCAATTTGTTTGTTAGTTTCAAACAGCTCTTCTCCTGGAGTCTGGACTGAGTTGAACGTTAATTTAATAAATCTCAAATTTTGAATTTCTTCTGTCAAATTTGATGCCAAAATTTTTTTTCAGTATGCGCCGTTTGAAAAATTAAGTTAAAAGAAGAAGTCATCATGATCACAATCGATTCAATTTCACTGCAACAATTCTAATTTTCATTTCTAGTACTAATCTGCAAGTTTACTGTTTTGCATCAAAAAACGGTTTAGCTGTCTGTGCCCACTGCCTAATAAAATTTCTGAAAATTTTCAGATACAAGATAAAATTATTAGTATTCAAGATCAATATCAAAACTTCCAAACACACACACACACACACACAGACACACCCACGGATTCAAGATGGACCAAGCTTTAAACGGTCTTCTCTCATCGGCAGCATCAAATGTAACGAAGAACATTGATTCTGAATTCGGTTCTCAAACATCTTTAAATCCAAAATCAAATTCTAATGACAAGAGTAACTCAAAATCATGGAACTCATTTATCGATTCTTTTAGACCAGCTTTACCTAAACACAACAGAGTAGTAAATGACAAAGAGTTAAATGACGTTGAAAAAGCAGCACATAACACTTCAAACACTAATTTACAAAAAGAATTAAGTCTACGTCATCTAATGATGATTGTTATTGGAGGTAGTGTTGGTACAGGTTTATTTGTGAATTCTGGTGGTTCTTTAAACAGCGGTGGACCAGCATCTTTAGTCCTTGGTTGGTTTGTTGTTGCCACAATGATGTTCACCACTTCGTTAGCATTGGGGGAACTTTGTGTCACTTTCCCTCATGTTTCTGGTGGGTTTACAACTTATTCAATTAGATTTATTGATCCAAGTTTTGGTTTTGCTATTGCTTGGAATTATGCATTACAATGGTTGATCTTACTACCGTTGGAATTGGTTGCTGCTGCAATCACTATCAATTATTGGAATAATACTATTAATTCAGATGC
>JAJMAV010000118.1:0-32804 GCA_030565045.1 Starmera caribaea
ATTATCAGCTGTTGCTGTTAATTCAGTGTTAGCCAATGCTTTTGCATTACCAATGGCTGATGCCATTCCAGCAGCTGCTGCTGTTGCAAATGCTTATGCTGATGCCTTTGCTGAAGCTAAAGCTAATGCTCATCCAGATCCTTTTGCTTATGCTGATGCTGTTTCTAATGCTGATGCAGCTGCCTGTTCTGCCAATTATATGTGTCACGCATACTGTGGTTATACCATTCAGTTTTCTTATGCTTGTCAAAATGCTGAAAAGACTGAGTATGATGTTGACTGTTTATGTTCTGCTGGTTCCAATTTCACCACTCAATATTTGACACAATGTTTAGATTGTGGTTGGACTTTATGGGCAGATTATGGTAAATATTTGAGTCCAGCTTTAGCTGCATGCAGTACTTTACCAACTGAACCAACTGGTGCCACTTGTGGTGATGATCCAACTAGCTCTGTTTCTGCTACATCCAGTTCTGTTGTTTCCATCACCTCTGTTGGAAGTTCATCAACTTCTTTAGTTGATATTACTAGTACAAGTTCTTCCACTGTTGAATCTTCTTCCATTGAATCTTCTTCCATTGAATCTTCTCTTGCTGAATCTACTACTGAATCTACCACTGAATCTACTGCTGAATCTACTACTGAATCTACTACTGAGTCCACTACTGCTTCAATTACTTCTTCATCTGTTACTAGTGAAGTTGAAACTTCTTCATCTGCAGATGTCTCTACTACTTCATCTTCTATTGTTTCTTCAGCATCTTCAAGTGCTGTTCCAACAGCTCCAACTTTCAGTGGAGAAGCATTTGTTCAAGATGGAGGTATCACTTGGACAATTTCTATTCCATCTTCAGTGGGACCAATCTCAGCCTTAAGTTTTGAAGGTAATTCATCACAATCAATTGGAGAAATGAAATTCAACTCTGTTGTTATAATCAATGGAGCTAATGTTGTTGCAGAAGTTAGCGATGACTCAATTTCATTTTCTTATGATGAACAAGTTTCTGGTGATGTTATTATCAAATTCACTTCTTCAATTGTCAGTGGAACAAGTTTCAGAACTGTTGGTGTTTTACAATTGACTACACCTGGTTTGAAGAGAGCTACTTTAACTTTTGATTTTGATGCTACTGTTGAGTTAGATGTTTCATCTTCTACTTCTTCAGTTTCTAGTACTATGGTTGAATCATCTTCTGAATCAATTAGTTCTTCAGTTTCCTCAACTTCAGCACCATGGTCTTCATCCAACAGCACTATGATCACATCAGCACCAGTGTCTACATCAATTGCCACTGTTGATGAACAATCAACTACAGTCATCACTGTTACTTCATGTTCAAGTGAAACCGCATGTTCATCATCAGTTATTACCACTGGTGTTACAGTTATCACCACTACATTAAGTGGAACCGTTACTTCATACACCACTTACTGTCCATTGACTTCCAGTACTAGTTTTGTCACTAAAACAGAGGCCTCTACTACAGTTATCACCACCACCAAATGTTCTGATAATGTCTGTTCAAAAGAAACCATCACTTCCACGTATGGAGAACAACAACATAAATCCAGCACCAAAGATTTGGACAGTACTTTAACCACTAGAGTCACACACACATCTTCCGCTAAAGCCCATAACTCAACTTCAACTGTTGGTAGTACTACTGCTGTTGTTTCTACATTTGAAGGATCTGCTAATGTTGTTTCAATGACTGGTTTGTTGGCTGTTTTGGCTGTTTTTTTCATTTAAATGAGTTTTATAGTATTAGTTGAACACTTTTGATCGTACAGTATACAATATATTATGAGTTTTAATTAGCTGTCATTGTAGAGCTGAGTATCTTATCAGTTAATTATTATTAAACGTAATAAGTGTGAAGCAATGCTAATTAATGATCTGTCTAAGTGTCAAATCTTTGATATTATACGACAGCATTGAGTCACGTGATTTATATCACCTATTAATTAGCTAGTACTTAACTACTGGTTAATGAGAATTAGTTGATGACCATATCATTCGAATGTCTATTATACTGTGAAATTGGTACCAGCATCATCAATATCGACATCACAATCGATCAATATTAATATCATGTTGCCGCGCCCGCGCCGGCGGCCGATATTCTTTTAGAATGAAATAAGTTCAACAAGTGCTAACAATTCAAAGTTGACGTTCAGCTTAATTCACTAGCCACAGATCAATTTATATGTATAATGTACTACAATATGCGCCACAAAATACTTTGGATTTAAGTATGTACCAATATTAATACTAATTAACTTACTACAAAATTCTAATTTGGATTATACTCCAATTAGTTCGTACTGATTAATGGCTTGACTCATCATGTGATCATACAACTTCAATATTTACTCTCATAAATTTTCTTGTATTTGTGCTGTTATTTGTGCGATATGTTTCAAATTATAATAACAAAAGTACTAGCTGTAATAAAACTCAAAATTTACCTCACTACAAATTTAGTGATTCATCGTTGTCGATTTTGATATTTATAATATTTCCATAAATTGAAGTACAGTTGATCAGAGTCGAGCAGCAGTGCCAGTGCAACAATATGAGCCACACAGATCAAGCAGCTTCCGATTATGCACACCAAGTGAAGCATTGGAAAGAAACCAAGACAATTGGGATCATTGGGTTAGGAGACATGGGTCTTCTTTATGCCAGAAATTTCACTAAAGCAGGATGGAAAGTTATTGGGTGTGATCGTGAAGATTTATATACGGAATCATTGGAGAAGTTCAAAGATGAAAGATTTGGTATTGTGAAAAATGGACATTTCTTATCAAGGGTCAGTGACTATATCATTTATTCGGTGGAAGCTGAAAACATTAAAAAAATTGTATCAACTTATGCACCATCCACCAAAGTAGGAGCCATTGTCGGGGGGCAAACAAGTTGTAAAGCACCAGAGATCGATGCGTTTGAAGAGTTTTTACCATCTGATGTGGATATAATCTCATTACATTCATTACATGGACCAAAAGTTAGTACCATTGGACAACCTTTAGTTTTAATTAATCATAAATGTTCCAATGAAGAGAATTTCAAATTTGTTAAAGAGTTGATCTCGTGTTTCAATTCCAAGATTGTTGAATTATCAGCAAATGAACATGATAAAATCACAGCTGATACCCAAGCAGTTACTCATGCAGCTTTTTTAAGTATGGGTGTAGCATGGCATAAATCTAAATTATATCCATGGCAAACCACAAAATGGATTGGAGGGATAGAGAACGCCAAAATCAATATCTCTTTAAGAATTTTTTCCAATAAATGGCATGTTTACGCAGGGTTGGCTATAACCAATCCTTCAGCTCATAAACAGATTATGCAATATGCACAGAGTGTCACTGATTTATTCACCTTGATGTTAGAATCCAAAGCAGATGAGTTGAAAGAAAGGATATTGAAGGCTAAAGAGTTTGTTTTTGGCCATCTATCTTCCGACCATGATTTATTGTTGGATGATTCTTTATTGCAACAATTTTCATTGAGTAGAACTCCACCGGGAGAAACACCACCAAATTCCCACTTGTCGTTGCTTGCCATTGTGGACAGCTGGTACCAATTGGGGATTGTTCCATACGACCACATGATCTGTTCTACTCCATTGTTTAGAATATTTTTGGGTGTGTCTGAATATCTTTTCTGTACTCCAGGTCTACTTGAAAAAGCTTTGAGCGATGCTGTTGACGAGAAAGCTTTCAGAAACGACGACTTGGAGTTCACTATAGCAGCCAGATCATGGAGCAACATCGTCTCCTTTGGCAGCTTTGAGCTGTACAGACGTGAGTTTGAGGCAACCCAGCAGTTTTTCAGTCCGATGTTGGCAGAGGCCAATGCACTGGGAAACGAGATGATCAAGACCATTTTAAGCAAAGTGAAAGAGAGAGAGGAGCAGTAGGGTTAAATAGCTGTTATACACATCATACCTTCATCAGCTATGTAGTAGACTGTAGACTGTAGTAGTGCTGCACCAACCACTTCCATATTGAAATCGTCAACAAAAAAACACACTGGAATTGAATATTAATAAACAACGAATCAACAACAAGAACAACAACAGCAGCTATGGGAAACATCTTCAGTGGAATATTTGGAAAGCTGTGGGGAGTCAACAAACAGATCAGAATTTTGATCTTAGGATTAGACGGTGCTGGGAAGACCACAATCCTATACAAATTACAAGTACGTTTCATCTTCTGTTTTGTTTTCTGTTCTGTTATTTACAGCTTATACTAACGTGACATAGATCGGTGAAGTTGTCAACACCAAACCAAGTGAGTATCAGGCTTCTTCGTCCTCAATTATCAATCATCCCCTCCAATCATTGACGATCTTTTATCTCATTAACACAACTAACACACCCTTGCGCAGCCATCGGATTCAACGTGGAAACCCTTTCTTACAAGAACCTTAAGCTCAATGTCTGGGATCTTGGTGGGCAGACATCTATCAGACCTTACTGGAGATGCTACTACACAGACACCGCAGCAGTCATATTTGTTGTGGATTCCACAGATAAAGAACGTATAGACACTGCTGCCAAAGAGTTACACCTCATGCTTTCAGAAGAAGAGTTGTCAGACTCTGCGCTCTTAGTCTTTGCCAACAAGCAGGACCAGCCTGGTGCATTGAGCGCAGCAGAGGTCTCCAAAGCTTTGAATTTGGTGGAATTGAAAGACCGCAGTTGGAGTATTGTGGCCAGTAGTGCTACAAAGGGAGAAGGTTTAACAGAAGGTCTTGACTGGTAAGTTTTGCGTCTGAACATTTGGATTTTCATCCATCATTAACTAACATTTTGTCATTTTTCTTTAGGCTTATCGATGTCATAAAAGATGAACAGCTGTAAAATATGAAATACATATTCAGTTTGATTAACCCTTTTCTTCATTACAAATAAAACAAAAAAACTTCTAATGTCTAAAACCCACTCAATACACCATTGCACAGCATTTTTAAGTTAATTGCCAAAACGTAGCAATAAAATCTCGTTGAATCTTTGACTTCATATGTACATACATAGTTAAGCGATAAAATGTAAATAAATAAAAGAAAAAAAAAATTGAAATAAAATAAATTTTGAGTATCAAATAGCAATCTTGTGCTGTTTCCTTTGAATTAACTGCTCTGTTTCTTCAGAAAATGTTTGCCAGAAACTTGAATTCATTGAAGTTTACACAACAACTGAGAACAACACGCTCATTCCATTCATACCGATTCAAACCAGCAGCTTTTTTGCTCACTAAAAACACAGTTTGGGCTTCAATAACCGTGTCTTCAGCAATATTACTTTATTCTTACAGCAGTTCAAGCTCGATCATCGTCAATGAATCACTTAGGGATAAACAACTATTGGAATCATTACCATTTGTCACTCTAAAACCAGATCCCAATGCTGATACTTTTGAAAATGGTCTTTTCATTGAATCTCAAAGAGAAGCTCAGCAAGAAGTGGATTCTTATAGAGAATCAAGAGTCAATAGAAAAATTGTTGGAGTTTTTTATAGAATTGCATTTTTCATAGATGATTATATCTTGGAACCAATAACAACTATTGGTAGATTTTGTCAATTGACTTTGATTTTTTTACCAATCATTATAACAATTCCAATAAGTTGGTTTGGAAGAAGACAACATAACATTTATAACGAGAAATTTGGAACAGTGTTATGGTATAAAATCATAAGATACTCTTTGGAATCAGCAGGTGCTTCATTCATTAAATTGGGCCAATGGGCTGCATCAAGAACAGATATTTTCCCTCAACAGTTTTGTGATGAATTGGGGAATTTACATTCAAATGCTAAACAGCATTCAATTAAATACACCAAGAAAATCTTGAGTGAATCATTTGGTGGATTGCCATTTGATCAAGTTTTTGAATCTTTTAATGAAATACCAGTTGGTGTTGGTGCGATTGCTCAAGTTTATATTGGTGTTTTATCAAGGGAAATCATTGAAAATATTGATGAATTTGCAGCTACTCATAAAAAGAAGAAACGTTCTTTTTTCCATAGAATCACTAATGAAGATGGTAGCGAAGATGTTGACCATAAAAAAAGCTTGAAAATGGGTACATCAATTAAAGATCCAAATTATCATGGATTATTACCAAATCAAAAAGTGGCTATTAAAGTTATGCATCCAAATGTTGAGAAAACGATTAAAAGAGATTTGAAAATAATGAGGTTTTTTGCAAACACTTTGAATATGATTCCAACAATGGAATGGTTATCGTTACCAGATGAGGTTCATAACTTTGATATTTTAATGAATTTACAATTAGATTTAAGAATTGAAGGATTGAATTTGAAAAAATTCCAAAAAAATTTTGAGAATGATTTATTTATAAATTTCCCAAATTCTTATTTGAAATTTTCAAATAGACATGTTCTTTTTGAAGAATTTATTGAAGGATTATCAATGTCTAAAATTTTGGAATTGAAAAATTCTAAAAAATTAATAAATATAACTTCAAAATTAATTAGTGATGAAATCATAAATTCTTTTTTACAAATGTTAATTTTAAATAATTTTATTCATTCAGATTTACACCCGGGAAATATTTTTGTTAGATTTGTTAAAACTAATGAGTTAGAGAATCAAATTGAATCAACTTCCGAAGAACGTGATTTTGAAGTTGAAAATTTGAAAAAGCAACAAAATAATCTTGATAAATTAGCTGATCAAATAAATGATTTAATCTTGAGAGGTTTCAAACCAGAATTATGCTTAATTGATGCAGGATTAGTCACTGAATTGAATCTTCTAAATAGAAAAAATTTCATTGCATTATTTAGTGCATTAGCAGAATTTGATGGGTATAAAGCTGGTGAATTAATGATTGAAAGATCGAAAACTCCTGAAACTGCCATTGATAAAGAATTGTTTGCTCTTAAAGTGGAGAAATTGGTTGATAAAATTAAACAACGAACTTTTACATTAGGAACAGTTAGTATTGGAGATTTATTAGAAAAAATGATGACGATGGTTAGATCTCATCATGTTAGGATGGAAGGAGATTTTGTCAGTGTTGTTGTGGCAATTTTGTTATTAGAAGGATTAGGTAGACAATTGGATCCAAATTTGGATTTATTTGCCAGGTTTGTATATTTTGGTATTGTTGAAGGTATTCCTGATATTTGAGTCTTGATACAAATATCCAAGGGAAAAACTAAAACAATAAAAACAATAGTTGTATGAATGAGCAAAAGTATTAACAATACTTTTTTAGTTCACTTCCAATTTTAAGACAATTGGGTTTAGAAGACCGTGGTTTGATTGCAGATAGCGGCGATAAATTGGCAATGTTCAAAGTCTGGTTGACTTTAGAAGTTCGTCAATTTATCAGCTTAAGTGTACAAGATGTGAGTCAAATCCTTTCCAAAACAATAGTGGATAAAATACTAACTTTTTTTCTCTCCTTCTTTATTTAGATGTATAAATTGGTGAAATCAGATGGACTATGTCCAAATTATTGAGTTTTTGAAAGCTGCGAAAACCAGAATTAATGAATTATGACCAAGAAGAGTGCGCTGTGCGTTTATAGAAGAGCTTTAAAGCGGGTTTTTTTAGTAAATTTGTAGTTCTTCCATCATATATGTAGCTATATTGTAACTATGTAAAATACAGCTCATTCAAAAGTTGACGCAGTTGAAGTTTGTCACGTTTTCTAATTAATTTTTTTTTTGTTTTTTTTTGTTTTTTGTTTATATAAAAAGTTGATTTGCCACCCAAATATTTTTCTCTTTGGCGGCAGGACAATTGCTTGCAAGTTGCTGCTGGAAGTTTCCAGGACTCGCTGGACTGTGAAGATCGATTAAAGAGACACTTGAACAGGATGAAATTTGGGAAAACGTAAGTCCAATTGCGTTGTGTGCTTTTTCGATTAAGGACTGACCTTTCTTTTTTATGATATAGAATCACAAGTCACCAAGTTCCAGAATGGAGGTAGGTTTGCTTCAGAAAAACAAAGTCGGGCATCTTGTAGACTAATAACACTTCTTTTTTTTTTTTTTTTACACAGTCATTATTACACAAATTATAAAGATCTAAAAAAACAAATCAAAGAAATCACCAAAACCCAGGAGAAATTGGTCAATGATGAAAAAGTATCATTACCGGAATCACTGAATAACGCTAAAGTGTTGAACTCTTTATCAAACTTTTTCTTTATCTTGGACAGAAATATTGAAAAAGTGGATGATTTCTATAATAAACAATACTCTGAGTATGATAGAAGATTGAAGAAGATCTCATCAATCATTAACTCTTTCAATGGATTTATTAAAGAATTGAACATTGAAGAAATTGAAGAGATAATTGGAGTCTTGGTTGAACTAAGATCAAATTTCAGAAATCTGAAATGGTTTGGTGAATTAAATAAAAGAGCTTTCATTAAGATTTTGAAAAAATTGGATAAAAAAATTGGTACAACTCAACAAACTATTTATCTTACATCGAGAGTTTTTCCATTAGCATTTGCTAATGAATCTGAAATCTTTAAGAATTTATCAATTATCAATGAATATTTAACTAAATTATCACCTCATGTCATTAAAAATGATTCTAAAGAAAAATCACATAATCGTAAGATAAGTTCTGAGAAATTTGTTAGATTCATTGAAAAAGATGATGATGAAGGGTTATTTAATCAATTAGTTGCAGAATATTCATCAATTGTTATGATTCCAAATAAATTATTAATTTCAATTTTAAATAAAGCAGCTTTATCAAAATCAACCAAATCAATTACCAAACTTTTGAAAATTTTGCCAAGCTTAAGTGATCCATCAGATATCAGTGGTCGTAATTTCTTCCACCATCATGTAATTTCATTGGGTAAACAAATTGAAGGTGATTTAAATTATACTAATTTAACAGTTTTAAGACAAGATAATCATTTCAACTTAACACCAGCAACTCCTCCTGAGAGTACAAATAGATTAATTGGAGCATTCGGGTCAGACGGGATTAATTCTAATGATTCGCCATTTTCTTTATTATTTATTTTACAAAACTTACCACCTCATTTAAGATCTGGATTATTACAAAAAGATAATTATAAAAGAACTCCATTACATTATGCAGCTCAATACGGCTTAAGGGAAATTACTATAATTATAATTGATTTCTTGAAAACTTGGGGAGAATGGGATTCCACCATATCGATTGATGATTTGAATCATTGGAGTGATGGTGAATTATTATCACCATTACATTTAGCAATTCTAGGGTCACATCCAAGAACAGTGGAAGTATTAATCAATAGTTGTGACAAATCATTAAAGTGTCCAAATTTAATTTTATTAGCAACAAGGTTAGATTCTCCAGAAATTTTAAAAAAATTATTAGAATGTAAAGGAATTGATATTAATTTCAAAGATCCAGAGACAAATGAAACAGCATTATACTTATCATGTAAATTGAATTATATTGAGACGGTGGAAATTTTGTTAGCAAATGATTCTAGTACAGAGATTGAAGAAAATTCATTCAAATGGACTCCAATTTTCATTTCTGCGGTTGAAGGATTCAAAGAGATTGTTTTATTGTTGAAAGATTATGGTGCTGATTTCAATAAAGTTGATGAAAGTGGATGGACACCAATGGAACATGCATGTTTTAGAGGTTTCTTAGAGATTGCTGATATTTTGAAACCAACTAATTCAAATTATTTAATTTATAAGAATTCCTCAGGTTCAAATAGTTCTACAAGCTCATTTGATAATGGCAATAATATTAATAACAGTAAGGAAGAAATTTTAAGATCAATTAAAAGATCACCATCACCAAGTTTACCAAAACAAGCAATTAAATCATTTGGTCATAAATTTTTAGTTAACGAGTCATTAATTTTGATTACACTAGGTTCTAATGATTTGAGAAGAGGAGATGTCCCAGCAATTGAGTTGAATAGGGTTCCTATTTCTAAATTTCATACCACTGAATTAGATACAGCATTATCATTAGTTATATCCAAGAAGCATTTGAGCAACAATTCCCGTGATGGTGCTAGAGACGAGGGAAAAACACCAGCATCAGCAACAGTGGAAGAGCCTATTGTTATTGATTTACCTATTGATGAACTTGAGCCGGTCTCTATTGAAAGTAAGAATCCATATGAAGAAATATTATTATTTGATATAATTCCAACATATGGATCGATTGAAAACAAGAAGATTTTAGGTAGAGGTGTCGTCTTACTAAATAATATCTATACACAAGTTGGAGATAAAAGAAGTTCCTTACATAAAAATATCAAGATTCCAATAATTGAGAATGAAAGTTTAGAGTATTTAGGGAATTTGAATATTGAAATCTTAATAGTTGAACCATTCAATCATTCCAATATAAATTTCAATAGAAGAGAAACCTATTGGAAATCGTTAGTTTCTACAAGAGTTATTGGTCATAGAGGTTTAGGTAAAAATAATAATTCAAGAAATTCTTTACAATTAGGAGAAAATACTGTTGAATCATTTATTGCTGCGTCATCATTGGGAGCATCGTACGTTGAATTTGATGTTCAATTAACCAAAGATCACGTCCCAGTTGTTTATCATGATTTTTCTGTTGCTGAGACAGGAATTGATATTCCTATGCATGAATTAACAAGTGAACAATTTTTAAATTTGAATATCAATAAAGATGAGAAATTGAAAAATAAGAAACACAATGATTTAATTGAAGAGGACATTAATGGTAGTGAGAATAAAGTTCGACCAAGATCAGCATCATATCATGACTTAAAGACCAAAGATTTTGATAGTGATGAACATTTGGAGAAGATGAAATTAACCAAGACTTTTAAATCATTAGGTTTTAAAGGTAATTCAAGAGGGAATTCAATTGCCTCTAGTTTTGTTACATTGAGGGAATTATTCAAGAAAATTCCAGAGAATGTTGGATTCAATATTGAATGTAAATATCCATTACTTTATGAGAGTCAAGTTGAAGAATTAGGAGAGATTTCTATTGATTTGAATTATTGGGTTGATACTGTTTTGAAAGTTGTATTTGATGAAGGTAAACAAAGAGATATAATTTTCTCGTCGTTCCATCCAGAAGTTTGTTTAATGTTATCATTAAAACAACCTTCAATTCCAATATTATTTTTAACAGAGAGTGGTACGAGTTATATGCCTGATGTTCGTACGAATTCATTGAAGAATGCTATTAAGTTTGCTAAGAAGTGGAATTTACTAGGATTAGTTAGTGCATGTGAACCATTAATCAAATGTCCTCGATTGATTCAAGTTATTAAGACAAGTGCCTTAGTTTGTTTCACTTATGGGGTTGGTAATAATGATCCAAACAATGTCAAGTTACAAATGGGAGCCGGAGTTGATGCAGTCATTGTTGATAATGTTTTAGCTGTTGGTAAAGAATTACGCGGGTTGGAATAGAATGAATAAAAATATTAGAATATAGTTGATGTACATTATTATTTATTATTATTTTTTTTTATATATAATATTATAAGTTATAATACTAAGAATGGTTTATAACAAAGTTTCACCTAGAGCACATCTTGTGATAGCACAACCAGTAGTGATAGTATCAACGACATGAGCATCATGAGCAGCTAATAATGGGTTACATTCGACGACATCTAAAGCAATTAAATTCCCGGTTTCAGCGACTCTTTCAGCGACAAATAAACCTTCTCTTAGAGTTAAGCCACCTCTTACAGGAGTCCCTGTCGCTGGCACGAAAAGAGGGTCAATAGCATCAACATCATAAGATAAATGAATAGGAGTTTTTTCATCACCTTGAGAAATGGCTTCAATGGCCATCTCAACGACTTTATTAATACCATAACGATCGATATGATACATTGAGAAAGCAGTTATTCCATGTTCTTTCAATATTTTTTTTTCACCAGAGTCCACATCTCTTAAACCAATATAAGCAATTTTAGAAGGTTTCAAGACAGGAGTTTCAGGTAACCATTTAGTGAACTGAGGAGGATAATTTTCTGAGTCTAGTCCCATTAAGAACGCAACGGGACAACCATGTAAATTCCCAGATTCTGTTGTGGATGGAGTGTTAATATCAGCGTGAGCATCAATCCAAAGTAAACCAGCATTTGGGAATCTTGCAAAAGAACCTAGGACAGTACCTATTGCAATTGAATGGTCACCACCTAGGGTGATTGGAATGGTGTCATTATTAATAGCAGTTTTAACAGCATGACAGATTTTTTCAGTAGCTTCACTAACAATAGCTGGTCTTTTACAACCTTTATGAACATCATTTGTGTCTGAGGTTTTACGAGATTCAAAATCAGTGTTTGCCAAAGGTTCTGAGATTGTTGTTTTAAAGCCTAGCTGCTCAATTTGAGATTGGATTCCATGCTGAAGTAGATGTTCAGGACCTAGTTCCACACCAGATTTACCTTGACCTCCGGAGAATGGTGCTAGAATCAAAGTTGTGTTATTTGGTAGATGGTTCATTGTTTCTTTTTATCTTTTGTAGGTTTCTTTTATTGTGGATATTTTGTGAACTGTTGTGGTGATGTTGTAGTTGCAGTTGTAGTTGTGTTACAGAAGAAGAGGTAGAAGAAGAAGAAAAGAGAGAGATTGCAGTGATTTAAATAGTTTCAATCAATTCGCTTTTTTTATCACTTAGAAATTTATTTGGAGAAAAAAAATTGTCACAATTGTTAAGTGAAGGAAAAAGCGATGATTTGGGATTAAGAGATTGAATCCTATTGTTATCGGAATGATTTGTGAATAGATGTAAATGGGATTAGATCTATTACCATATCTTTTTATATAGAAAAAGAATATATATTTTAGAATGATCACTCGGTGATCAAACTTTCAAATTATTGAATCAACCCATAATACTTATTAATCCCCAATTCACAGTTTTTCTTTAGATCACATTCTCTCAAATTAACAACAAAATCACCTTCATCATATTTCATAAACTCAGGGAAGTTTTCATCTTTTAAACCACCATTTTCATTTTCAGCAGTTTTTGAAACACCAGCATGAGATGCAATCAATTTTTGAGAAACAATACCAGTATGGGCCAAGAAAGTTGGGTGCCATTGTAAAATATGTTGCAATGCACTTTCTTCAAATTGAGGGAAATTATGATAAGATCTAAATAAACTACCAGACCAAAACTCAATTAGAATTTTAGAATTTAAAGAGTTTTTCAAAATCATTGAATCACAATTGATGTTATTATTTGATTGCGTGACAATCAAATTGATTTGATCTGGGTCTAAGTTTTTGAAAGTATGAATGATACCGTTTGGAGGGATAATTGGTTGATCTTTTTGTAATAAAGAATTTAAAACTTCTGGTTTTAATAAATGATTTGATAGATCAATGTTATAGTTCATGATCAAAGAATTTTCATCTAAATACCAGAAAAATTTGGCATTGGGGAAAGAATACATAGCACTTCTCAATAAAAATAATTTAGTCCAAGATTTCTGTTGATTGAAGGAATTAGCTGGGAAAAATGGGACAAATTGTTGGATCCATTGGATATAAACCGCGTAATTATTATGATTTCTAGCATAGTTTAATCTATTTTCCAAGATTTTATTCAAATGAGATTGTTCATATTTCTCGAAATCTAGACCAGTAACAATAACAACTTCAGGAGATGATTGAACATTTTTAAATTTTGGAGTGGTTATAAAATTTGACTTGATCTTGTTGATGTTTTTCAAATCTTCATCGTTTGGGTTCAACGAGTTCAAATTATCCAGATCCATTTGTATAATAGGTTGGTAAATTTTTTGTTGAGTGACAGCATCTGTTTTAACATTGAAGACACCATCGATGGTTAATTCTCTTAAGAAAGGAGCGTCTTCGACTTGTGGGTAAATGTAGTTGTCCGTGGTGGCAATGTCTTTATCCCAGAAGCCATGGTATGGGATTGGCTGGGAGTTTGAGGATGAGGAGGACAAAGATGAGAGTTTTTTCGATGATGACGACGAGGTGAATGAGGACAAGACGTAAAAAAAAAGAGCCAGAGAAACAGCTGCGACGGCCAGTTTCTTTGGAGCGTTGTGCGAGAGCACTGAGGGAGCCCTAGGCTTGAACTTGTTGTTGTAGCTGAGCTGCATTGTGGTCTTCTTGCCTGGTGGTGAAGCTGGGTATAAATTGGTTTCAATTTTGAAATTATTATGAAATTATTTTATGTATCATGAATTGTTTCACTACAGTGGAACTACAGCAGCAGTGGAAGCAACAGCAGGAATATATTATTAAGGAAGCAGTCAGTCCTCGTCGTCTCCATCCAGCAGTTTCCTTTCCATTTCTTGTTCTTTCTGTTCTTTCTCTATTACACCAGAACTGCCAGAACTGCCACAAGACGACATTTGCTGGGTGAGAAACACGTTGATCTCGTCCTGCAGAGTGGTGATACATGCTCTGAGTGTGCCCATTGGAGTGTCTGCAGCAGGTGAAGGCATGTCTCTGTCTACAGCCCGAAGACTGGCAGAAGAAGGGCCTGTTGTTGACCCGATTGTTGTGTGTTTTGTGCTGGAATCGACGGTGAATTGTCTGCTGGTTGTTGGAGAAGAGTAGTTTGCTATCATTCTCTATTATTCTCTTCTCTTCTCTTCTATCAAAGTACTAACTAACTAACTGTTGTGGTGTAGCATCATAGTAAAAGCTGCTACGTACCAGAGTTGAAAAAAATTTTTTTTTTCTTTCACTTCTCAATATTTGAATTGTTGAAGAATACAATCAAAGCAACAGGAAAAAAGACCAACAAATGCCTGCCCACATCGTTGTTGACGGCTCTTTACTAGACTCCGTGAGAGAGTACTCTGCTGTGCTAGAACTCCACGCTAAAAACTTGTTCCCAGCGGAAAAATTAGCTTCTTATTTGCCTGAAGTGAAAGAATCAGAAGAAGCTGATGAAGCTGAAGAAGCTGAGATCAAGCAAGATGTTTACCCCTTGATAGCAGAGTCAGCCAAGTACTACGACGTTGTCCCAGAAAGAGAATACGAACCTTTGGCAAACTTGGCCATCTACATCCTCACTTTCTCAGACTCTCCAGAACTTCATTTACAACAGTTCATTGCCACTTTGATCTCTGCAAACTCTGCTGCCGTTGACTCTACTTTACAAAACAAAAGAAAATCAGCCAAACTAACTGCCATTGTTTCAATCTTATCAAATATCTTCAACTTGCAAGATTCAACCACAGAGTTCAAAGTCTTTTTGATTTTACAAATCATTGAAATAACTAAAAACTTGAATTTATCAGAGTCTCTATTGTCCTTGATCCCAACTATTGAAAACCAGTTTATTGATAACGATAAAGTTTTGTTAACTTATGCAAATGCCATCTATTCGAAATCACCAGTTCAAGCTATTAATTTATTACAAAAATCATCTTCATCAACTTTAAAATTGAATGATTTCACCGTCAATATCATTAACTACCCAACTTTAATTGATCTTTCAACTTTATTGAAGTTGAATGACAACCAAATCTCTTCTGATTTATTGAAATTCATTGAATTCTATCAATCAAATCAAATTATGGATCAATCTCAAATTTCAATTCCATCAATTGAATTTGAAACCGTTAGTTTGAAATCAAAATATTTGCAATTCTTGAAACTATCATCTTCCAAAGATTCGATTTTCTTCAAAGAAATCTCTTCTTTACTTCAGATTGATGCTACTAAAATTGAACAATTCTTAATTGATTTAATTCAAACCGGTTTAATCATGGGTAAAATCGATCAAATCAATCAAGTCTTCAAAATCATCAAAGTGGAAACAATCCAAAACGACATCAATGCAAACGATTTATCAATTGTTAAACAAAATTTGTTGGATTGGAAACAGAATTTGAATAATGTTAAATCGTTTATTGATTCAAAAGCTTGAATTTTGAATTTTGAGCTTGATTTGAATTTTGTTAATTAAATAAAACAGTTGTATTTGTCTGATTGTAGTCCACCACTCGTCTACTACTCTTCTACTCTTGTATTTTCCTACTCTTCTTCCAGCTTATGGTTAATAAATCCACCAAAATTACTAAGCAATGACAAATTAAGACGCGACGCGTTTTTTTTTCCCTTTCATTTCTTTATCAGTTTTCTTTCTTTTTAATATCAAGAAGAAGAAGAAGAAGAAGAGAACCACAGCAGCAGCAGCAGCAGCAGCAACAATGGACAGCGAGATCAACATGGACCAGTATTTCCAACAGTTAGACACTCTGTGCAAAATTATCCCATACGATCTTAAAACTATTCAAGTAATAAATGAGATTGTTTCAAATCATTTGATAAAATATGATTCTCAAAATTGGATTTATTCAACTTACCTCAAATATTTCAATTCTTTGACTTTCAATAATGACACCAAATCTGTGATTGAATTGAAAAAATCCCCTTTGATTTATTTAATTAAATTGAATCAATTCCAACAAAACAAAGATTTAAATAAGTTAATTGATTATTCTATTGATGTTTTCAAACTAAATGCATATTCATTGAATTTCAGTCATGTATTGGATTTCAAATTGAATCATATCATCACTGATAAGTTTTCATTGGGGAACACTGTTCAAATTTTCCAAAATTTGAAAATTATTTGTAATCATGATATTGAATTATATAACATTGAGATTTATAAATTGCGCTATCAAAATAACGACAATTATAAATTTGCCATTTGTTCAATTGATCATGATTTAATGCAAATTAATTTGATTTTCAAAATTTTAAAACTTTCAGATACCTTTAATATTAACTTAAACCAATTAAATAATTCAATTGAATTATTAATTGATGGTTTAGAAATCTTGATTTTTGACACTTCTACTACTACTACTACTACTACTACTAATACGACTACTACTAATAATAATGAGGATGAAGATGTGGATCATTCAACTACAATTACACAATTGTTTGAAAATTTAAATAAATTTAATGATAAAAATTTAAATGAATTTAACAATTCATTTATTAAATTATCATCTTTAAAAAAGGAAAAAATAGGTTTGGATTTTAAATTTGAATGTTTACAGAAATCAAATCAATTAGTTGTTAATAAACATGACTCTTTAAAATCACTGGATTCTTCAAGCTCCAGTTTAAATTTACACACAGATGAGGATAATTTAAATGATCAATTAATCAATGATATAAACAACTTATTAATTACTAAACCCGTTGAGCCAACAAATGATAAATCTCCAGAGCTAATTAAAGCATTAGAATTAGATTTCTCCAATATAAAACCAACAAATTTGAAGCTAGTTAGTAAAAAAAAATCTTTTATTAACTTTAATTTTTTGAAGAAAAGACAAGATAAAGAAAAAGAAAAAGATAAAAATAAAAATAAAAATCAACAAACTATTGTAACAAGATCATCTTCAAATAATTCATTCAATGAAAGTATTTTATCTGGAAATTTTATTGATACTGATACTACGCAATCATCTATTGAGAGTTTTTCAAATGATGAATCTACTAAATTGAAAACTTCACAACAAGAAACTATTATAAATACTAAAAGTGATGTTGCAGTTGTTTATGGTTTAAATGATGAAATAAGTGAATCAAATGAATCAAATGAATCAAATGAATCAAATGAATCAAATGAATCAAATGAATCAAACCCACAATTTATATTAAACTTAAGTCAATGGCAAGTAAATAAATGGAGTGATTTCACTAAAACCATTTTCATAAAATCAAATAACCATCTTATTTTCAATCATTACCAATTTGAAATTGATCAATTGAATATTCAAAAAAATACTGGACTTGATTTGAAAATTAATAGAAACTTCTTGATCAGATTTGGGAATTCGATGGAAATGAATGGGTTTTTAAAATTCATTCAAACATATCTGGTCATTACACTAGACTATATAGATTACATTACAATACAATACAATACAATACAATACAATACCTCAAAGTTTAATGATACAACTCAACTGAATGGTATGGCCACTACTTTAATATCATCTCGGTAAGGGACACACAGATATACAGAATTCGACAGTGTACATGAATTATGACTAACTAACTCATCTATAATGAAACCCAGCAGCCTTGAGTTAACTCTTGCTACTACAGAGCTGGTTTCATCATTCAAGAAATCCTTGATTTCTTTCTATTTAATTAATTAAATCATTTCATTAACTGCAATTTTTTTTTTTTTTTTTCGTTTTTATAAAAATACGATAAGTGAAGAAAACATTATCATAAATAAATCAAAATTAAACGGTAAAGTACTGGCGACTTACAACTTTAATACAAAAGAGACACACAGAAGAGACACACAGAAGAGACAGACAGAAGAAAGATGATAGAACTAGGCTCAGTCATTTATATGGCCGTCCGTCCAATTTTCAAGATTTATTTCATCATTGGTTGTGGGTTTTATATGGGTCGCAGAAATGTTCTTACTGTGGAAACTGCAAGAAACTTAAGTGATATTGTCATATCATTAATTCTACCATGTCTAATGTTTGATAAAGTTGTCAATAATATAGATAATTCAGATATAAAGCAAATTGGAATCATTGTTTTCATTGCAGTGGTTTTCTATTTAATGGGTGCAGTTGGTGCTATGATTCTTTATTTTGCTACAAAAGCACCTAAATTTTGGAGAGGTGGGTGTTTTTGTGTTGGTTTATTACCGAATATTAGTGATTTACCAATTGCTTATATTCAAACTTTAGCAAGTTCTGGAGTGGTTTTCACTGATATTGAGGCAAATAAAGGTATTGCTTATATATGCATATATACAGCTATTCAAGCTTGTGTGCAATTTAATTTTGGTGCTTTCAAATTGATTGGTTATGATTTTGATATTGAAAAAAATCTAAAATTACAAGATTTGGAGAAACAAGGTGCACCTAAAATAACTACTGATACTGCTAGTACAACTTCCACATCTCATATTGATCAAGTTATTGATAATGAAGAATTAGATGAACAAGATGAAGATTTAGAATTAGAAGATTCAGAATCCATTGATTCAGAATTAGAATCAAGACATTCAACAACTTTACATCCAATCCCATTTGTCAATAACATTAGAACAAATACATCTCAATTTTCACATCGTTCACAGCAATCTCAAAACTCACTAAATAACATTTCAAATATTCAATTAAGAAAAATTCAATCACAAAATATGGATAGTATTATTCATGAATATTCAAGAGCTGATGAATTAAATGATAAAGATGTTACAGTGGGACCAGGGAATTTCACAGATTTAACTACAATTAAAACAAATCAATCAACTTCTTTGAGTAAAACTAAGAGTAGGTTGGAGAATATAAAACGAAAAAACCCATTATTTGCAGGTTTATTTTTTTTCGCAAATAATTTAACAAGACCAATGTCAATATCGGTTATAATTAGTATAACAGTGGCTATGATTCCATGGGTACAAGCTCTGTTTGTTGTTAGTAAACAAGCACATATCCATCCAGCACCTGATGGACAACCTCCATTATCATTTTTTATGGATTTTGTTGGATATTTGAGTAATGCATGTGTTCCTTTAGGGTTATTATTATTAGGAGCCACGTTATCAAGATTAAGAGTCAATGAAATGGCTGATGGGTTTTGGAAAGCTCCATTAGGTTTATCAATTCTAAGATTGATAATTTTACCAATAATAGGAGTTGCATTTGTTGATAGATTGAAAATTTATGGATGGTTTGAGAATGATAATATGTTATTATTTATTAGTATGCTAGTTTGGGGATTACCAAATGCAACTTCATTGATTTATTTAACTGCATTTTATACTCCATTGGATAATCAACACCATCCTCAAATGGATTATTTAGCACTGAGTTATATCATGGAATATATCATATTGGTTGTTAGTTTACCATTTTTAACAACGTATATTGTGAAAGTATCGTTGAAATTATAATTCTGGTGGTGATACTACAATGTGATATATTTTTATTTAATAATAAACAAACTAATGATGATAATAATAATGAATTGAAGTTGTACCAAAAACGCAGTTACCAAAAGACACATTGAACTGAGTGCCGCCAGTATGAGATCGTTCGTGGAGGGAAGTTGTTCTCGTCTCTCTTTTCCCCTCTGCCAGCCGACGGTATAATTAAACGGCGGCACAGTGAATAGAGGACTGAAGTTTTATTTCGTATCGTTGTTTCGTTAAGAACGTAAAATTGGAAACTGAAGAAATAAAATTTTTTATAGCCAGGACAAATTTGGTGTTTGGATGGGTTTATCATCGACATTATTATTATAAATTTATTACGTAACCAATTACTAATAACTTACATCATCAGCTTAGTAATTAATTACACAATCAACTTACTAAGCAATTATTAATTTTTTTTTCCCTTCAAATTTCAATTCTCATAAAATTTGCCACTCAAAAATTTTGTTTATCATGTTTACAGAAGAAGAAGAAGAAGCAAATGGGACTATCCATCGACAGAGTCACCGACAGCAAAGTGCTCAAGTGCAAGAAAGTCAGAATCAGAGATCCACGAGATGCTGCATTAGCCAACGCCAACAGCAACAACATCTTCAATGATGATGTCGATACCCCAAGAGCTAACTTTGGTGCCAATATCAACACCAGACACAGAAATAGAGCTAATAGAAACAGATTTAGAAACAGATTTAGAAGCAGACTGCCCATTGTAAACCAACCTTCCACTCTACACAGATCTAATCACATTCTCAGAAGACGGTCAACCATCAACAACAACAGCAACAGCAGCAGCAACCAGCTTCTTGATGATAGTTATCACTCAAACTATCATTATCATGAATACACACACCACTACCCACAATCACTGCAAGAAATACAAGAACTAGAGGAACAAGGTCAGATGATGAGAAATAGATCAACAGAACGCTACGGTTTCAATTTCCATGAACACGATTCAGTCTCCAATCTCAACCTTTTCCATGCAATAATTGAACCTTCTGCTAATTCAACAAATAATACATTAAATACAATGGCTGCAACATCTTTTGAAAGAAACAACCAAGAAGATGATCTGGTAGATGCACGACTCAGATCTTTCTACTCTGCAAATATTGTCAATGCATCTCCTCCACGAAGATCGTTATCATCTTCTTCTCATGTCCACTCTTACAGAAACATCAGTTTTAATCTTGATGATCCAATTGAACTAACAGAAGCACCAATTGATATTGATTCCGAGGCACAGAGAAGACGAAGAATTACTCGCAATCGAAGTGCAAACACAGAAGTCGAGCCTTCTACACTCCCGTCATCATCCAATACAGAAAGCCCAAGAAATCCTCCTCCAATGCCTAATTCTTTACAAAATTTATTAAATTCTGGGAATAGAAATATTGAAAGAGATGGCAGCAATTGGGTCACTCATCATTTCATGGTTTCAAGTTCGGATGAAGAATCAGATCTGAATACATGGTGAACCTTAATTTAAACTCTTTCATCACTATTATCACATATGTCATACACACAGATTTAGATAAAACACCCAATTTTTTCACTATCAATAAATTGTTACATACGCAGAAGAAGCAAAAAACAGAAAAAAAAAAAATCTAAAAAATAATATTAATATCCAAAAGTCCGACAACATATCTCTAGTGCTCAACTCAATACTTCGAAGTTCAAGAATCAAGAGCCAACAGCAGCATGTCAGAAACACTCATTAATGAAGTGGATCACGATTATGAATCAATTCCAACATCCAATCTGTTTTTACAAGCTTTATCTGGGGGATTTGCTGGGATCTTAGAACATACTGTTATGTTTCCTATAGATTCAATTAAAACAAGAATCCAATCAAATAATCTGCAATCTCATTCATTGATCAAATCAATCATTCATATTTCCAAGAAAGAAGGCGCCTCTTCATTATGGAGAGGTGTCACTTCTGTAGGGTTAGGTGCTGGTCCATCACATATTATTTATTTTGGTTCTTATGAGTTTTTGAAATTAAAATTAATCAATAATGAGAACAATGATGACAATGGAAAAATAATGAATGATCACAATCCTTTACAAGTTGGTATTGCTGCTTGTATAGCCACACTGGTATCAGAAGCTTTAATGAACCCCTTTGATGTTATCAAACAACGTTTACAGATCAATCAACATAGTTCTATAAATATGTTCCATATGACTAAAATCATATATGAACAAGAAGGCATTTCAGCTTTTTTCAAAAGTTATCCAACTACAATTTCAATGACAATCCCTTTTACAATAATTAATTTTGTTGCTTATGAAAGTTTAATTAAAATTTTAAATCCTCAGAATGATTATGATCCTTTAAAACATTGCATATCAGGAGGGTTTGCAGGTGGATTAGCAGCAGCAGTAACTACACCTTTAGACTGTATCAAAACAGTTTTACAAATTCAACAATTGAATTATAAACTAATAAAAGTTGATACTTTTTTCAATGCAACTAAATTGATTTATACAGAATTAGGAATTCACGGATTTTGGAATGGCTTAAAACCAAGAATTGTTTATAATGTACCTAGTACTGCTATCTGCTGGACAGCTTATGAAATGGCAAAATATTATTTACATAAACATTAAAAGTACAAGCAACGATTTTATGATACACAAACATAGTTTAATGTATATACAGTTAGACTTTTTTCATTTACATATTTAATGATCTGATGAAACTATCCCAGCTCCAAATTAGCAACAGAACATTGGTTTTTAAAATCACATTTCGCACAAACAAAAGGATTATTATTATACTGTAATGTTTCATTTGGTAATAATTCATTATTCCATAATCTTAAATTATATGAATAATTCTCTAAAATTTCAAATTCATTATAATTAAATTCAATTTCATGGAATTTTTCATTCTTATTATAAAATTCTAATGATGTTTTGCTTCTAAGTATTGTTGGTGAAATTATTTGTAATAATTCAATATAAAGATCTATTAATTTTTTCAAAATTAAAGGTTCTTTCCATTTTTTAAGAAGATTAGAATATTCATGATATTCATTAACGATGTTATTAATTATTCCAGTATTTTCATAACTATCGAAATTCCACTCATAATCAATATTATCATCATCATCATCATCATCATTTCTGTTTGATCCAAGTGCTAGTTTTTCAAATTCTTGAATTAAAAATGGACTTTTCGATAATAAATTAATAGCAAATTCTGGTGATATTATTTCATTGATGTTAATCTGTTTTCTTTTAATAACTTCATAATGATAATTCTGTAGAAAAGATGTGTTTCTTGATGAACTTGAATTGATTAATAAATTTTTATAAGTAGAAACTTGTAATTTATTATATTTGGAGTATGTTTCTAAATTGTCAATATAATTATTATTAGTATTGATATAATTTCTATTAGCTTTTGTCTTTATATCACTAATTGTTAGAACCAAGTTATCATCATTAATTCTCGCCTTTAGTAGTCGTAATATTGTTGAAATAGGCAACCCAACTTCTTCTCTTGATAAAACTGGATGTGATATTGATAGTCGATCAACTATTCCCGTGATTAAGAAATCTTTTGAATCTATAAACTCATCAAGATCTTTAATTCCATCCCCATTTCTTGCAAATTGGTTTTGATGGCTTAGAAACCCATGTACTTCAATCTCTCTAGCATGTGTAGTTTGAAATAATTGTATCAATCGACTGATCCGTTTCACTATACTCTCAGCTTCGTAATCAACTTTAGTCATCTTGAAACCTGGGAACACGAATTCATCTGTTTGAATCGGATGTGCCTCCAACTCCAGTTTCTTATGTGTCTTGAGACCTCTTTTCATAACAGCTGTTCTTTTAACAGGTTTCCCAGAGTAAACCTGGTAGACATACTGCAATTGACACCATTGTTGAGTGAGTAATTTTGTCACTGAAAGACGAGGTGAAACACTCAGACTGCTCTTCCCATAATTGCTCCCCTTTATGGAATTCCTCACCATCTGTTCAAACAGTGTTGGATCTGGTCTTTCAGGTAGAGTTAAAGGCAGATAATTTGGTTTCTTAGTTCGAGCATTCGCACTCAACTCGCTTGTTTCTGCTCCGTTCAGCGCACCAGGCACACCATTAGAACCACCTCGCTGAGTAGACAACCATCGTACACTTCTTGACCTCAAAGACATTCTTTTCAAAACAGAAAGAAAGTGAAAGCAAATCTACAAATCCATAAATAATTTTCTAAAGAAAACAAAATTTTTGCCGTTTTGGGAAGTCAACAATTTTTTTTTTTTTTTTTTTTTTTTTTTTTTTTGAATTTTTCCTTCTTTTTTTATTTTTTGAATTCTGAAAATTGAATTTCAACAAATTTATTGGAAAATAAACAAAACTGATCAAAATTGAAGCATTGAAAGCGGTTGAAAACGAGCTTCCAGCAGAGATTCAAGTTGTTTTTTCATTGGAGAAGTTGCTAAGAGCACAGTGCTGGCTTTTTTTGCGCTGAAGAAGAGCAATTGCGCTGTTGAAGACAATAAAAACATATAAATAAACAATTAAAAACAAAAGAGTGATAAGATGAGTCCACAGATAGAGAAGAAAGAACTCGGCGATAAGGCTACAGATGTGGTGGATACAGAACAGCAGGATGTGGATATGGTTCAGGCGGCAAGTATGGAAGGAGAAAATGCTGATGAAGTAGTAGTAGAAGAAGAAGAAGAACAACAACAACAACAGTCAGATTACCAGGCATCTTCACCAGTTGCGTCAGATGAGGATGAAGATGGTGATATACAAATACCTTCTGATGAAGATAATGATTTGAATATAGATGCCGTTGAAGAGGAGGATGGCGAGTTTGAAGAAAATGATAGTGAACAGAATAGAAAAATAAGGAAAACAACTCTAACACTAAAGAAAGAAGGAAAGGCACTAGTCAAACAGGAGGATGACGATGATAATGAAGATGAAGACGAAGATGGAGCTGTGAATCCAGATGACTCCAAAAATGAAGATCAGGGAGAAGAAGAATCTAGTAATTATGCTAAAAATATAGAGTCTTTACAAAAAGTTGAAGTTTATGTTCCTCAGACTCATACAATTGTTATACCTTCATATGCATCTTGGTTCGATTTTAAGAAAATTAATCCGATTGAGAAAGAATCTTTACCTGAGTTTTTCACTGGCTCAAATCCTTCTAAAACTCCACAGATTTACATTAGATATAGAAATTTCTTGATTAATTCATATAGATTGAATCCAAATGATTATCTCACTGTGACAGCAGCAAGAAGAAACTTGGTCGGTGATGTCGGAACCATTTTAAGATTGCATAGATTTTTATCGAGATGGGGATTGATTAATTATCAAGTTGATGCTGAGTTGAAACCAAAAGTGATTGAGCCCCCATATACAGGTGACTATTCTACCAAATATGATGCTCCAAAAGGTTTATTTCCATTTGAAAGCTTGAAACCAACGTTAACTCAATCAAATATAGAAAATTTCAAAGAATTTATAAAAAATACAACTCCATCAACAATTAAGGCAGAAGTTTCTTCTTCTTCTTCTTCTTCTAGTGATCAGACCACAAACTCTAATGAAAACACCAATAATGATGATACAACACAGACTAATGACGATAATGGACAACGATCATTAAAAAAACCTAAAATTTCAAATGATTTAAATGATGGATGGACTAAAGATGAATTGAGAAAACTTTTACAAGGATTAATCAAATTTAAGAATGACTGGAATGCAGTGGCAAATCATGTGGAAACTAAAACTGTTGATCAATGTATTTTGAGGTTTTTAAAATTACCAATTGAAGATTCTTATTTAAATGAAGATTCAGTAACTTTAGGTCCGTTAAAATTTGCTCCATATTTGCCATTTTCCAAAAATGACAATCCAATTTTATCAACAGTTGCATTTTTAGTCTCAATGGTTGATGTTGATGTTATCAAAGCTGCCACTGACTCAGCTATCAAGATAATGGATGAAAAAGAGCTGGACCAGATCTTGGATGAAGAAGTTAAATACGGCACCGCTACCACTACTCAAGAATTGAATGGAAAAGATGATGGTGATAATCATGAAGATGATGATAATGAAGAAAAAAAAGAAGAAGTTGACTCTAGTAAATTGAGAGAAGCTGCCAAGTTGGCTATAACATCAATTGGAGTTAGAAGTCATGTTTTCAGAACCAATGAAGAAATTGAGATGAATAAACTAACTAATTTGATAGTCAATACTCAATTGAATAAAATTGAATTAAAACTTTCCAAGATAGATAAGATTGAGAAAGAATTAGAATTCGAAAAAAAACTTGTTGAAAGACAAAGAGAACAATTATTTTTAGAGAAATTGAATTTCACTAAATCAAGGAATTTATTATTAGAGAAACTGGAAACTGCTGATGTTTCAGATGCACAAAAAATCAGTGATTTGATTAGCTCTCTGAAAGAGCTAGTGGTGAATCCACCTAATCAGATCATTTCTAAGTTTGATTTATCATCCAGTACCAACAACAACAACAACAAAAACAACAGTGATAATAATAAGATTAAAGAAAACGAAGAAAACAAAGATTCAAGCGATGATTTGAAACCAATTTCAATTGAAACACCACAGATTTATAAATACTGGTCTGGTTGATTTTCATCTCTGCTTCCCACTCTGTAACCAATAAAAGTAATAAAATTAACTAATAATAAATTGATAAAAAATTCATATATTTCAATTATAAACTCTTTCCCATTGTAAGCTTCTCTTGATTAAATAGTGAAAGTATGTATTCATGACTAGTACAATATGAATAATTTTTTTTTAAGAAAAAAAAAAACAACAACAAAAAGCCAGCAAATTGTTTAATTTAACAGCGAGTTCAATAAAACCAGAACAAAATTAGAGAATGTCCAAGCCAGCAGGAACGTTCCAGAAAGCTTTACAGCTATGGACACAAGCTGATCTATCCAGCTTACAAAAACAATTGGACGATGAAGCACTGAAATTGAAAGAAAACCAAACAAATTCGTTATCGTCACGTAGAGAATTAGCATTAAAGACAAAAGAGTTTAAGAAGCTTAGTGAAGATGAAAAATTAAGAGAGTTGAAAAGCTTGTTGAAAATGTATCAAAATGAAGTTGATAAGTTAACTGAACGTTCCAAATTTGCAGAATCTCAATTTTTCGAACTTTACTCTAGTTTAAGTGAAGTTCCTGATCCGAAACCATTACTTGAAGCTTCATTAGAATCAGTTATCGTGGCAGAAGAAGTTGAAGAATTGAAGTTGAAAAATAAAGAATTGGAAGAGAAATTGATTAAATACTCTGATTATGATCAATTAAAGGAGAAAATTGCAAGAAATGAAGAGAAAAACAAAGAATTTATAAAATTGAAGTTGAGTTCACAAAAAGATGAACAAGAAAGGATTTTACAAGAAAAGCAATCACAATGGGAAGTTCAGAGAGAAAATTATGAGAAAAATGTTAAAGATTTACAAAATCAAATTTTTGAATTAAAGACTCAACAAGAAGTTAATTTATTGAAGTTGAAAAATCAAAGGATCGCACTTGGAGAGGAAGAAGATGATGAAGAAGAAGAAGACTTAAAAGCTAATGGGGCTTCAAAAATTGATGATTCAATCAAAGAGTCTGTTAATAATTCATTAAATTTCAATAAGATTAATAAAAAATTGCAAGACATTGAAGTTGAGAATATTACTTTGAAGAAACGTAATGAAGAATTGATTAAACAGCTTAGTGCTTCTAAAAGTGAATTAACTAAACAAGAACAAATCCAGTCAATGGAATCTGAATTACAAAACATTAAAAATGAAAACATGTTATTAACATCAAATTTCGAAAAAGAGGTTAATAGTTTCAATAAAATTAAGAAAAATTATGAGATTTTGTCAAATAACAATAAATTAGAGATTGAAAGATTAAAGAAAGAAACTAATGAATTTAAAACTAAAATAGAGAAGTATAAAAATTATGATGATTTGAAAAATGAAATTGCTACATTAAAAGCGATTGCTTTTGGAGATGATGATGATGAAGAAGAGGATGATCGTAAGGATGAGGAAGATAAGCAAGATAATGTCAAAGTGTCCGGATCTTCACAGTTAGATGAGATTTTGGTTGAAAGAAATCATAAATTAAACAATGAACTTTCAGAATTAAGAGTCAAATATAATAAGTTGGTTAAAGATTTTGAAGAATTAAATAAATCAGTGAAGGATAAAGATTTTGAAGTTGTTAAGTTACAAGAATTAGTGGAAGAATTAGAACAAGATTTAGTTTCCGTTAAAAATAACAGTGGTGGTAGTAATAACAAGTTTGATACAATGAGTATGATATCAGGAGTTAGTAAGTTTAATGGTAACAAACAATTTAATAATAATAATAATAATAATAATAATAATAATAAGAGATTATCACCAGCATCATCAATAGCACAAGGAAGTATAATCAATGGTAGTATAATGGAAGAAACCGAATCATCAGTTTTACCGATTATTACTTCACAAAGAGACAGATTTCGTAATAGAAATGTTGAATTAGAATTACAAATCAAAGGAGTTAACTCGATTAATAAAGAATTAAAGAATGAGATTAATAAATTAAAGAAACATAATACTGAATTATATGAAAAGATTAGATATTTATCATCATTTAAAAATCAAAATCAAAATCAAAATCAAAATGGTGATAGGATTAAATATGATAAATCAGATCCAGAGAGATTATATGAGATATCCTATGAAGAATCATTAAATCCATTAGATAAATTCCGTCAACAAGAGATTTTAAGAATGAATTCTAAATTATCACCATTAGAACGACTTTTTTTAAGTTTTGCTAAAGCTATATTAGCAAATAAAACAAGTCGAATGTTTTTCTTAATTTATTGTGTTGGATTACATTGTTTGGTTATGGCTATGAGTTTTTATGTTATGAGTTTATATGCAACATTGACACCAGATGTTGGAGGATCAGTTAGTTAAGTCAAGTATTGTTTTTTAAATAGCTATTTTAAGTAAAATATTAAATATATGTCGTGCCATATATGTATTAAATCAAAGAATATATTAAGATTATATCAAAGTAACAATAGTAGAAATAATAAACTCTTACAGTATAATAAAAGAAACCAACATCAATGATCTAAAGATTAAGATGAACACATTTATTTGTAATAATTTTTTTTTTTTTTTTTGATTTGTTTTAGCAGCTTTACATTCTGTATCATGTGAAAAAACGAAAAGTCACACACAGAGCTTAAGCAGCAATACGTTTTTGAGCAGCTAATCTGCCTCTTTGTCTTGAGCTTAATCTGACAACAGCTTGTTCTTGAGCTTTTTCAACGGTTTCTTCTTTTTCAGTTAAAATTAATTCAATGTGAGATGGGGAAGATTGGTAAGCGTTGATTCTACCGTGGGCTCTGAAAGTACGACGACGTTGTTTTGGGGCTTGGTTGACTTGGATGTGGGAGATGTATAATTTGGAAGTATCAAGACCTTTAGCATCAGCGTTTGAAGCAGCGTTGGTTAATAAATCTTGGATAAATTTAACAGATTTTGCTGGCCATCTAGCTTTGGTGACACCGAATTCTTTACCTTGGGCGGTTCTACCGATGGAAGAGTTGAAACGACGGAATGGGATGGCTCTTTCATGGTTGGCAACTTGGGTCAAATATTTTTGAGCTCTTTCTAAAGACCAACCATTGATAGCTTGGGCGGTTTCTCTGGTGTTTTTGTATGAGACACGTAAGTAAGAGCCACGAGCAGAAGCAGATTTAGCTGGGTTTGTTGAGGTAGCAGCGTAACGGACCATTTCTTCTTCAAAGGTTTGCTTTTGATTTGATTGACTTGTGTATGGTTGTCGAAGAAGTGTTGAAATATTATGAAATTATCAGAAACAGAGTTTTTTGAGTTTTTCAGTTTGGGAATGTCTGGATGTTTTTTTGTTTTCAGTGCTTGGTTGCCCAAAAGGGAAACGCAGTCACTTTTTGTGAAAAATGAAAAATAAAATTAACATCCAGACATTTATAAAATTAAAATAAAAATAATAAAGTCATGTGACTAATCACGTGTGTTAAAAAAGTCACATGATTTATTACGTGAGTCTAATTATAAGTCACATGACACAACACGTGACGTTTTTTTCTTTGTTTTTTGCTTTTAAATCCAAAATTTTCCCAGTTTCCCGCTTCTTGTATATTTGTATCAAATTTCAAATTGATTCTAAGACAAATATTAATTTCCATAACAAAAGAGCTCAGAAAGAAACACAACAGCTCTGAAGGCAAGATGTTCATTAATGGGTTGATCACTGTATTCTTAACACTGGCAGCTCCTACAGTCACTGCCATCTCATGCACAGACAACTCTCTGGCGAAATACAGACTGGCAGAGGTGTTCACAGACGTTGCATCAACCTCACAGCTATCAGACACACCACCTTCACAGACAAACCAGACGTGGTTCTTCAATCTCTGTGATCAAACCGACAAGATCAATGACCTTTGTCCAGACAATTCACAACTGTGTGGGATCCAGCAGGTGCTGCTACCGGGTCAAGCACCCATCACTACACAGGTCATTGCCGTTAATAAAGATTTGAAATATCAATTGACAGAATTAAAGAATCAATTACAATTTAAATTTCAAGGAGTCACTTGGGGCTCTGCCACTGTCCCTACAGAGCTCAATCTTTTCTGCTCAGCACCAACAGAAGATAATAATAATAATAAGGAGAATATTCAGATCGATTTCAATAACACTAATCTTTTAATCAATTGGTACACTCCAGGTGCATGTCTAAATAACAACAAATCCAAACCAGTGGATCCTCCTAAGAAGGAGAAAGACAACGATTCATGGGGCTGGTTCACATGGTTATTCATCTTATTTGTTTTAGGTTTAGGTTTTTATGTGATAATTGGTGCTTGGATAACTGTTTCTAATGAACCTGCTGATTTACAAGATGCAATCCATGATTTCAAAGACGTGCTTACAAACTTGGCCACTTCTGCTCCAGCGTTCATTTCAGAAATTTTAGGCAAGATCTTTGGAAGTTCTACGAGTAATAGAGGTGGTTACAGTGCTGTATAATTAATTTGACTAATTTAAATAAGTTGAAATTATTGTTTCATGATTTTATTCAGACTGTCCACAGTCTTTTCAATAGAAGTAGTGAGATAGCTCTCTTTGATCTTGAGTGCATTTGTCTGTTCTTTCAAAGTTTCTTCATCTTTACCTAATCTTTCCAAATAAGAGTCAGTTGGGGTGGCTACGAATATTTTCCCAACACCTTCCCACACTCTTCCCCCATTGCTTCCTTGCTTCAATTCCTCCTTGGTGGCTGCTATGATCCTCGAAGTTGTCTCTTTGCTTCCAAGCTGTGCTTTCACCACTGCCAGTTCACGATGGTGTTTCTGTAATTGTTGGTCCATTTCCATCAGCAACTGGAAAAAAAAAAAAAACGTGAAAGTTAGTACTGTTCATATAACCGGAGTGCAAGGCAACATCAAATTACATACGTTCTGCATCGCTTCCTGGCTCATTTTTTCTGGATTTATTCGTATGATTTGATTGATATTTTTCTAATGATTTCAATTTCTTATATTAAAATAAAATGAATAAAATGAATAAAATGAATAAAATTTTCAACATTAATTGTTGTAACACATTGATTGAAAGAGCCCCACCTCCAAAAGGAAATGTTCAGAACTTTAGTTAGACGTCTTGCCACCGCAGGACCAAACATCGAGAACAACGCAGCCACAGAGACAAACAGACTGGAGAAAACCCTCACGAAATTCTGGAAAAAAGTCGATGTCAATGCCAAAAATGATAAACTTTCCATTGAATTGGATGGGAAACCTATTAGAACTCCATTGGGAAACCACCTGGCTTTGCCTCAGAGTAAAAAACAGCTGGCACATCTAGTAGCCTTTGAATGGGCTAATTTGGCCTCAAATCAAATCAAACCTCATACTTTACCTCTAACTTCTTTAGCGTCAAGAGTCATTGATTTAAGAACTGCTAACGAGGAAAAAACAGTGGAAACACCTGAACTACTGGCTAAAGTTGGCTCCAGATCAGATATAATTGAAATGCTGTTGCGTTATTTGGATACTGATACTTTGCTAGTGTTTTCGCCAAAGGCTGAATATGAAGGGAAATTAAGACTTGATCAAGAAGAGATATATAGACCTATTATTAAAGACGTTGAAACATTCTTAACAACATTTGCCCCAGATGGGAGCGCTCCAGTGACTTTAACATTCTTAGATTCCGATAGAGATGGATTAAGAGGAAATCAACAATCAGAGCTCACTAAATCTGCTGCAAGAAATTTCTTAAACTCTTTGGATTATTGGCAACTAGTTGCCTTTGAGAAAGTGGTGTTACATTGTAAATCTTTCATTGCTGGGCTATTGGTTCTAAATGCTAAATCCAACGTTGGTTTACAACATATCTCCAATAGAACTTTAGAAGAAATTGCATTGGCTTCCACTTTGGAAATCTTCCATCAAACTGGAAAATGGGGTGAAGTTGAAGACACTCACGACGTTGATTTCCAGGATATCAGAAGACACATCAACTCTGCTGCAATCTTGGTTTTCCAAGAAAGATCCTAGTTCCAAATTAACTCATTCTGCTTAAACTCAATTCAATTCGATTCACACTACAGCATATACATATACAAATCATGTCGTTGATAATTTGTGCTGTAAGCGTGTGTTGTTTCCGTACTTATCGTTTCATTCTCTTCCAATTTCTGATTTCTTCTCTCCATTTGATATCTACTCAGTGTATACTCTACAT
>JAJMAV010000119.1:0-31977 GCA_030565045.1 Starmera caribaea
ATTTAGTTCCATTTATTACAAAAGCACATTTTGAAGAGGCCATGAAAACTGCTAAAAGATCAGTTAGTGATGCTGAATTGCGTCGTTATGAAGCATATGCTCAACAAATACAGGCATCAAGAGGTCAATATACTAATTTTTCCTTTGGTGAAACTTCTGGTGGTCAAACTATTCCAGCTGAATCTGGTTCTTCAAACACTGGCAATTTCGGTGCTGCTGAAGAAGAAGATGATCTTTATAGTTAAGTTTTCAAATTTGATGGTTTGATAATTATTTAGTTTTAAAATTAATAATTTTTATAATTTTAGTAGTTTCAGTATCCTACAAGTAAATTTATCCGTAACCCAAATTTTTACCTGTTGTTCATTAAAATCATTAAAAAAGTATACACCATATTGCTTCTATTGTGGTATCATCAAAAAGCCCTTGAAAGTTTTGTACTAGCAGTAGCAAGTAAACTTGTAAATTTAGATTTTGATTCATTAATTTTATCTTGTTTAACTTGTTTCAATTTATTATTATCACTTGCACTTCTAATTTTCAATGGATTTACACTAGATTTATTTGATTTTGGTAATGATTTTGTCGTGAATTCGTTTTGTTCTGGTATTGAATGAATTTGAGTGTCTTGATGTAACATGTTGTTGATAGATCTCGAGGATAATGTATTAATACTTGCCAACGTCTTTGATGAAGATGATGACATTAATGATGGGACTGATGCGTTTGATGCAGAATTGTTCATTCTACTATTTATTAAAGTGGATAATGAGATTGAACTGTTGAAATTATTGGATCTTTGAATTGAATGATTCATCATCATTAATTTTTCTTCTTGTCTTTGTTTCATTTTTTCTTTAATTGGTGTTAGGAAATAAGTTAAAGATTCTAATAATTCATCCATTTGAATGGTAACGTTCCATTTGAAATATTCTAATAATTCTCTTTCTATAGTGTTAACTTCTGGGATTGTTAATAATCCATCTGTATAATGCGCCCAATGTTTGTTTATTGGCGATGAATCATTCAATGATTTGGCAGTAATGATCAGACACCCCAGAAATATTCTATGACGAGTTGTTTCAATACCATAGACATTAGCTGGTAAAATATCTTTTAATTTCTCCAGGAAAACCAGTGTGGACATTAAAGTTGAAGTTTGAACATTTGAATGTTTAATTAAACCACGAATAAATTCAAACAGTGACACTTGTGACGATGGTACGACAACATCAAATTCTGAAGGAGACGTTGGAGGTGAAGGCAGAGTTGGTTTCACTTTGATGATAGAATTTGTCACTTCCACCAGATAGTGGACCATTTCTGAGCTGACTGGTTTTCTTAAAAAATGGTATAAAGCGTCTGTGTCTGACATCGTTTGCTAGTGGTTGTAGTGGTGGTCGTGCTTAGAAGTTGTGGGAATGAAGAGAAGAAGAAGAAGAGGACAGTTTATATAAAAAAAGGTTGCCAGTTCTCTGATCCAGCCATTTTCTGATATTGGAATTCTGGCGTGCCTGCAGTTCATTGCGTTGCGATGCGTCGCTTGATGTATTTTGCAACACGCTGTGAATTTCGTTAAAATGGTGTTTTATAAAGGTTTGGAGTGGTTTTTTTAAAGGATTAAAAGCATAGCAGTGTAGTGGTGGTGATATAGATAGTGTTATCTTTTTTCTGTTGTTTTTAAACCAACTTATCACCTCCACAACACCCCTTCTACACCAAAAAAACACACTCGAAGGAACAATTTTGAAGGAACGTCGTCTACAATCACAGGCACATAAAGCAACAGCCAGCTGCCAACAACTCGCGTGTACAATTTATTATTTGACATAAAACAGCACAACCTCAATAATGAACTCAAGAATTTCAAGATTCCAACAGGCACATTCTTTTGACATAGCTTGCTGTGAGGAAAGTTTAAGTAGGAATTTTGTCTCTTAGTTGTGTGGTTTTATATTTGGAATTTGGTCGTGATGGGCTACAATTGACAAATTAAAGTGTAGTCAAATTTCTTAATTATCAAGTCGCACTACTAAAATAACCTTAAATTACTTTTTGCTTTCATTCTTTAATTGAATCACTAGAGCCGAATCATCATTAATGCCACTCATGTTAATGATTATGCTAGTGGATGACTTAGACAAGTTAGTTGTACCGTGCGTGATTTGTTATAGCTGGTGAAGAAGCTGATATACAACTATTGCTTCAATTATAGAAAACTTATACTTGATAGCTGCTTCTGTCGTAATTAAGCGATATTATGAAAATATTCAGGACTCTCACACTAGATTTGACATTGGATCAATATTAGTGTTCTTCAATCGGTAGAGTAATCCGATTCATTAATGGTGGACCAATCGCTGAAAGTACTGTGATCATCATCATCATCCTCTTCTTCTTCTTCTTCTTTTTCTTCTTCTTCTTCTAATTTTTCTTCTTCTTCTTGTTTTGTGACAGCTAATAATTGGGTTTCAGTTGGTGAATTCTTTTTATTAACTTGAGGTTTTGGCCAAGGAGGCAAATTGCAGCAGACTCCTAAAAAGTGTAAAGGGAAAAGGATCATCATTGTTCCCATTAATAAAACCAGTTTGACTATTACCCATTTTAAAGACTTTGATCCACCTTTTTTTTCTCGATCGACACCATCATCTTTGACAAAATCTTTAATAGCGGCCTCATATTCTTCATAAACTAAAAACGCTGGTGCAATTTCCACAAGCAAATAAAAAATTGTTCCAAAAACTATTGATAGGACTAATTTTAATTCTCTTTCATCGTCTTCAGCTTTTTTTTTTTCAAATTGAGTTCCATACATTTCATCAAATGTTCTTACATCAACGTTAGCTTGAAATTCAAAGATAAGCTGTTGATTTTCAGTGTTTGTCATTATAGGATCAGTTGGATATGGTCCAACTGCAACTCTATCCAATGTAACTCTTGAGAAAAATCCTATAAATTTGATTTCATCTGTTACAAAGGTTTTAGTGAATCTTCTTGGGTAAGTTGTAATTGTTTCTTTAAATTCCAATGTTTTTGTTGAATCAATTAATGTTTTAGTGAGAACTGTTGTTCCTGTGATTTCATTACTATCAAATTTTGTGATAATTCTAGTTGCAGGGTCGCCATAGATTGGATCAATAATGGATGTACTTTCAATAATATTGTCATTTGCTGAATGTTTAGCTAAAACACCAACTGCCAATGATACGATAATATTAAAGATTTTCATTCTTCTGGTTACAATTTGATTGATGAAGTTCAATTACGACGTTGACCTTTTCTTTACAAAAGAAGCCAGCTCCCTTTGATAATTTATGCTTCTAAGGATTGAGTTGCTTTCATGTAATATTCTAGTTTTGGTGATAAGACGTTTTTCTGTTTATGGCAAAAAAATTGATAAAAAAAAAGAAAAAGAGTTAACGTAGTCAGTTAATCCTTGTTCAAGTTGATTCATACTCATGAATAGTACCAGTTAGTACAAACTAACTTAACGCTTTATAGTAGCACACCTAAATGTTCATATTGGTCAAATTCTGGGAATTTTGATCTACTTGCCAAAATTTCACGGGTTTTTCAACAATTAAAAGTTACCCTGTACTTATTAGTCACGTGTTTAGTCACGTGCATTTTGATATCAATATTAATGCTCAGTGTACACTGTACGTTAATTCAACAAAAGAGGTCACTTGAGTAACTACATAGTACGTAGATATTCGATAGCTAGTTGGTCCCATGAATAGAACTGCTCTCTAGCATTGTAACTTGTTATTCTCAGTTCTCAAATTATTACTACGACCGTCATACATATGTAGTGGAAGATCCAGCTGAAACTCGGTAGAAGATGAGTTGTACAGCCCATTTAATTCCGCGAGGAAGCCAAGGACATAATTGGTGAAAACTTGTATGAATAAATAACGTTCAACTACAGATTATGATAGTGTTACGTGTACTATAGTAAATAGTACTGTTATAGTCACTGGGGACTTGAGACAACATTGAGGTTAATACAACTTATATAGCAACAATGCCAGCTGATCCACCTCTCAACATTCCTGACTACTATCAGCTCAGGTCTCTTCAAGACTTTGTCAAAAGACTACCACACGAACCACAACAGATAGATGAATCCATTCCAGTTCCTGGGACAGCCACAGAGACATTCTCTCCCATTTTCAGAAACAAATTTCTTCAAGGAGCTCCTCCAGTTGGTGACTTAGCTCCAGCTTTCACCACTTTCTATGAAGTCTTTCAAGAAGCATTGAGAACTTTCCCACAAAACAGATCCACGGGACAAAGGCTTCTTAATGCAAAGACGGGGAAATTTGATGAGTTTTACACTTGGGAAACATATCAAAACTTGGGTGCAAAAAGAGATCAAGTTGGTTCTGGTATCTTGGAATTAATGGCAAGATATGTCCCAGATGTTGATACCAGTGATTCCATTTTGACTTTGTTCTCGCCAAATAAACCAGAGTGGATAGTCACTGATCTTGCTTGTCATGCATACTCTATCCCAAATACACCTTTATATGATACGTTGGGGAAAGAATCAACTGAATATATCCTCAAACTAACTGAATCTCCAATTATTTTATTCTCAAAGTCAAAATTTAACAAAATCATTGCAGCTAATTCCCCCTTTTTGAAAGTTTTGATATCTATTGAAGATTTGGATGAGTTTGGTGAAGATCAGTCAATCTTCGAAACAGCTAAACAATTGAATTTGAAACTAATTGATTTCAAAAATTTGATAAAATTGGGTAAAGAAAATCCTAAACCTCATATTCCACCAACTCCTGAAACTTTATTCACCATAACTTTCACATCAGGTACCACTGGTACTCCAAAAGGTGTCGAATTAAGACATAAACATGTTATGGCTGCTAATTTGTTTTTAATGGTTCAAATCCAACATCCAGAAAATCCTATTTCTTTGATTTTCCTACCTTTGGCTCATGTTTATGAAAGATTCAAAATAGTTTATGAGCTTTCACAAGGTGGTGCCATTGGGTTCCCTCATAACCCTGAAAATCCAAGAACGTTTATGGAAGATATCAAAATTTTGAAACCAACTCATATGAGTTCAGTTCCAAGATTGTATAACAGAATCGAAAGTGGACTTAAAGACAAGATCAAATCTATGTCTGGTGTGAATGGTTGGATATTAAGATTTGCTGTTAATTACAAATTGAACCATGATGATGATGATGGATTTTTCGTTGGTTTATTAAATAAATTCGTTATAAGCAAAATTAGAAACCAAATAGGTTTTTCCAATCTTGATTTCTTAATCAGTGGTGGATCTCCTTTAAGTGCTGAGTCAATTGTTTATTTACGCAAAGTTTTAAATTGTGGGTTTTATCAAGGCTTTGGTAGCTCTGAATTTTTTGGTGCTGTTTTCATAACAGCCAAATATACAGATGATCCTCAAAACACTGGAGCTGTTGGTATCACTGCAGAGTTCAAATTGAGAAATTTACCTGACTTGGGTTATTCGTATGATTTAAACAAAAGTGGTGAATTACTATTAAGAGGTCCTCAAATTTTTTCTAGTTATTTCAAAAATCCAGAAGCCACTAAAGCGGCAATTGATGAAGAAGGTTGGTTTTCAACGGGTGATATTGTCAAGCTTGACTCCAAAGGTAGACTTATGGTTATTGATCGTGTTAAAAACTTCTTTAAATTATCTCAAGGTGAATATATTGCAAGCGAAAAAATTGAAAATTTATATTTAGGTAATAATCCTTTCACCAATCAGTTTTTCGCATATGGTGATAGTTTCCAAAGTTATCTTGTTGGAATAGTTGGTATTGAAATTGATCCTTTGTTTAAAATTGTTCAACAAAATTCTCATCTATCTACTAAATTTAATACCAAGGAAAAACTCCTTCAAAACTTAAATGATATAGAGTTGAGAAAATTCATTTTAACCAAACTTAATGAAAACATTGAACATACTGGTTTATACGGATTTGAGAAAGTTAGGAATATTCATTTGGCTCTGGAACCGTTCAAAATTGAGGATGAAACAATCACACCGACTTTGAAGTTGAAGAGAAACAATGCTCAAAAACTTTTCCAAAATGAAATTGATCAATTGTATAAAGAAGGAATGATTTAAGGCTTTATGGGTCTGCGTTTATTATTCTCCTATTACACCATTTAATATATAACAATACATAACTTTAAACTACTTCACTTTAATTTCAACACGTCAAAATTTGTCGAATTCTAAAAATTAAGAGACCCATATTCATCAATGACATTCCTGAACATGTATATGGTGAATTTATATCCAACTAAAAAAATTAGTTTTATTACAGCTGGTTATAGCCTAAAAATAAGCCCGTGATATAATAAAACTTATACATTTACTATTATGATTAAAATAAAATTAAATATCTTAGATAATTATACGTCTAGTATTAATAAAAGCTGTACTACATTAATGATAGCAGATTCTGTAAAACAACATATTGAATTAGAGAAATTATAATTTGCACTTTCCACTACAACACAAAAAACTACTGCTTCTTACTAGGTAGAATAATCATCCGAGCTATTAATCTCAGACCAGTCGCTCAATAGACTGTAATCATTATCTTCTTCCTCCTTTTTTTCTTTTCCATCATCATCATCATCCTCTAATTTGTTCACATTAGTATCTTGAGTACAATCTTTTTCCTTGTAACTTGGTTGTGGCCAAGAAGGCATATCATTAGTCAACAACATTAAGAAGTGTATAGGGAAAAGAACTAGAATTGCTCCTAGTAATGATTAAAACTTGATTTTCTGAAACCATAGTGAAGACTTCCCACCGTTTTCTCACTGTGTGTTAATATCTTTTATAATAGACTTATTCATCTCTTCAGCAAAGATAAGTGGAGCAATTCCCACAAAAAAATAAACCGGTATACCAATAAATATTGAAACGAACAAGTTTATAAGTCTTTTATCTTTTTCCTTGTCCATTTGGTAGAATTGAGTTCCATACATTTCATCAAATGTTTTCTTATCAACTGTAGCTTGAAACTCAAGGATAGGTTGTTGTTTTTCAATGTCCGTCATTATCTCGTCAGTTGGATATGTTCCTATTGCAATTCTATCCAATGTCACCGTTGTGAAAAAAACTCCTCTAACACCGTTTGATACAATAGTTCTAGTGTATCTTCTTGGATAAGTTGTGATTGTTTCCTTGAATTCTATTGTTGTTGTTGAATCCACTAATGTTTTGGTAAGAACTGTTGTTCCTGTAGTTTCATTACTATCAAATTTGGTAATGATTCTAGTAGCTGGGTCTCCATAAATCGGATCAACTGTTGAGCTTTCACTATTGACACTTTCTAATTGTTGAGCCAATGCACCAATTGTCAATAAAAGGATATTGAGGATCTTCATTCTCTGAGTTTGCAATTCAAATATTAATTAAGACGTTGAATGATGTGAGCTTGGAAAATCAAGAATATATTTAATATTAAATACCATACATTTTATACCTTTGAGTATTGAGTTGCTCTCTATATAATAACTTTGACGATAATTATTAATTTTTTTTCTGTTTATGGTGAAAACATTCAAATGAAAACCAAATCTTTTGGTACATTTAGATGAGTAAGATCATTCACTGCTTAAGTTTTGTTCTTAGTGTACTAGAGCTACTTCCCTTGGCTTTTGAATGCTCTGTCAAGCAGTTATGAGACTCTGTAAGTAATCTCATTCGTCATATTTTGATAATTGTGACAAGTGCGCCAAAATTTTACGGGTTTTCCAACAATTTACCCGTCTATTGGCGGCTACAACCTTACAACATTATATTCAACATTGATTCATGAGTGATAAGCTAGTTGTTGTTGGAATAATAAGTCGTACTTGCTCATCAGATATAAAAGCAAAAGTTGAGTTGAGTATTATCAAAATAATCTGAAACTTTTTTCAATTCTTCATTTAACATACAAATTCTCTCGACACTCATGAATATTATAATTTATAATATAATTGATCATTAAAAACATGGCTTTTGAGTAGACACCAGTAGCTACTGAGTTGATGAAAATTCATAAGTTAAATATGTTTTACTTTCAGATATACGGTTAGTAGTCATGATTATATTTATGATTATCTACGTCATGAATAAGATTAACATCAAGTTGACATTAAATGAAAAATAAAGACGTGCATTACTGAAACCACAATACAAGTCAAATCAAATGTATCTTTTCATAAACGTCGTTCAAGATTCATATTGACAATGAGATTAAACTATTTCTTCTTCCGTAGAGTATTCGGAATTTTCAGTTGTAGAACAATCAGTCAAAGTGTTATAATCAAATTCATCACCTTCTTTCTTAGTAACTATTTGTGCTGCAATCACTGTCTTTTGAGATGTTGATGGATTAATTGCAGTTTCTTCAGTCTGTGGCCATGAAGGAAGTTCGTCCCAAAATAATGCAGTTTGTAAAGGAAAGAACATCATAAGCAGTGCTATTAAAACCAACTGAGTTTTAACCCATATCAAAGATTTTACAGTACGTTTAAGTCGAACAAATTCGTTAATAACATCTTCATACCACTTAACCATAATAATTAAGAGTACGATAAATCCCCCTATCATATAAAAGATTAAACCAATGATAAGAAACGTAATAATCATTTCTTTTGTATTCTTGTCATCCCATTGTTTTTTAATTTTAGTTCCATAAATTTCATCAAATGTCTTCATATCAACATCACCTTTAAATTCCAAAATAGGTTGTTGATTCTCAACGTTTGTCATGATAGATTCACTTGGATATGGACCAACTGCAACTCTGTCAAGTGTAACTCTTGTGTAAATACCACCAATTCCTGGGTGTAAGTTGTTTGAGACAATAGTTCGAGTAAATCTTCTTGGATAAGTTGTAACAATCTCTTGTAATTCTATTGTTGTGTCTGGAGAGGTTATAGTTTTTGTTAAAACTGTTGTACCTATTGTTTCAAAGTCATTGAATTTTGTAATGATTCTGGTTGCTGGATCACCTGAAATTGGGTCAATTGATCTTTCTGTGTTTCCGACCTCTGTGGATTGTTGAGCTAAAACACCAATTGCTAATAATAAAATGGTGTGAAGTTTCATTTTGGTTAATGGTTCTATCTAGTTAGCTAACTCATCAAAGTGAATTAAGATCATCCAGAATATTAAACCAACCTTTTATACATTTGAGAATTGAAAATGTTCTCTCTACTGCGATAGCATTTTTTTGCTTTTATTGTAAAACCTCTCAAGTCTAATAGAAAAACCTCTCTTTTCACATGTATAACAAAGTACATAATTTGGCAATAACTACTTCAAAAGTGAAGCTACTCTCGTTAATGCATGCAGCAGCTCATTCACATGACACATGAGAACAATATTGCCTAATGGGATTTTCACTTCAAATAATGAGAATTCTAACATACGTGCCAAAAATTTACGGTTAATTCACATTATGAAGAACCAACGTCTAGTTATAGTACAAAGACGTCCATTTCTCTATTGAATAAAGTGTTTCATATCAAAATACAAATGATTATAAAGGACTAACATCAGGGAAATAGAAAAATGCAAATGCCACAATGAAATAAGTTCCAATTAACATGGCACCTTCAAGCCAATTACTTTCACCATCTAAAATTAAATAATTTGCAATCAACACACTAACAAACAGCACTGCTGTTTCAAATGTAGAGAAATATAAAGTCATTGGTGAATCAATCACCCAACCAACAAGAACCATAAATGGAGTGACAAACAATGCGATTTGTAAAGAAGACCCAATAGCGACTCCAATGGCTAAATCCATCTTATCTTTGATTGCCACAACAATTGCAGTAACATGTTCTGCAGCGTTACCAACAATTGGAATCACAATCAAACCAATGAAAGTTTTGGATAAACCACTTGTTTCAACTAATGAATCGATTGAACCAACTAAACGATCTGCACAAATAGACACTAAAATTGTAATTAATAGTAGAGAAACAACTGATTCTTTTGCATTTAATAATTGAGCTGATCCTGATGCATCTGATAAGATGGTATTTGTTTCTTCTTCATTAACTTCTTCAAATAAATGTTTCATAGTTTTCAATTGGAAAATTAAAAACAAGATATAAATTATCAATAACACAATTGCTGTACTTCTTGACAATTTTAAAATCAACTCTTGAGTGTTTTGTTGATCATCTGGTAATGACGCATGGAACGCTGCTGGAATGATTAGCCCAGCGGTAGCTAATGCCATCAATGAACTCATAGTTTGAGCAATAGTTTGGTTAAAACTTTGTTGTAATCTATTATAACCACCACAGATGAAACATGTCCCCAAGACAAGCAACAAATTAGACAAAATACTCCCCAACATTGATGCTTGAACAATTCTAATTTGACCTTCTCTTAATGCAATTATCGAGATAATTAATTCAACTGCATTACCAAACGTGGCATTCAATAATCCACCCAATGTTTCACCAACATTTGTAGCTAATTCCTCAGTAGCAAACGCTAATAATGAAGCTAAGGGAATGATTGCCAAAAAATTCAAAATGAAGACCCAAGTAGAAGACCAATTTAGTGAGTCGGCTAATATACCCAAAGGTACAAAAATTAATAAATAATTGACAATTGATGAAGTGAGAAGAGTCTTAACCACATTTTTTAGTTTCCCCAAAATGGATAGTTGTGATTGAAAATAATTTGAAGTTAGAAGTGGTTGTGATTGTGACATTTTGGTGACAATTCATCAGATTGTTTTGATAATTTTGAAATTTTAAAATTTTTTTGGGTTTTTTTTTTTCATGGTGAAATTTTCATTTTTTATAAAGCACAGCCAGCATTTTATATGGAAAACTGATGGAATTGAGCAAAAAACTGATGTAAAATGAAATAAATTTAAGAACTTGAGGTGATTTGTTGGAAGAATCAAAACATTGAGGTATTTGGAACCAATTTATAAACCAAAACCGGATGAAATTCCAGTTTTCCGTGTTTTCAAACTGCCAAAATTGAACCCTTTTAGGCAGACACATAATTCTGCTGCTGCCAATTTATCCGGTGAATTTGAATCTAGGTAACTAACAACCCAACGGTGAATAATAAAGAACTAAAGATTGAAATAACCACTAAAGAAGTTTTGCTGAAATGTTGATAAATAAACCATTTTTCAAATAATTGAGTTATAATGAATAATGGTAACACAATTTGTAACAAGAATGAATTAATTTCATTGTAATAAACTTTTTCTAACCATGTGAAATATGAATCATCTAATTCTGGGATATAAATGAATGTTATAGATAAGATCAATGATGTTCCTATTTCATATAACCATGATGTGATCATCAAGATGATAATGTTGATGAAAGTGTAATTGTTATCATTTGAATTATTGATTACAGTGGTTTTGTTACTTAGTGTTGAAGAAGAATCATTATTAGTTTGAATTGAATTATAATTAGAAGCACTGCTTCCAATTAAATACTCTGCAGAAGGTTTTCTTGAATTTGAAATTTCAATTGAATTCGAATCATAATTAACGATAACTTGAACTGGATCAGATTCTGGATCATACTCTTTTTGTAAAATATTTTGTTGAATTTTAGATGAATTTCTTCTTAATTTGACAATATTTGATAATGTCGCTTGTTTAGATATCTGGTTTGACAGTACTTCTTGTTCATTATCAAATTGACCTGAGTTGGAATTCTCAAAATCATTAATTTCTTGTTGTAAATAATAATTATAGATTATCACGAAAAGATTGAACAAATTGTAAAAAACACCAAACAGAAAAGCTTCTCTTTTCACTAAATTCCATCTTGAATAAGTTTTATATTGTTCGGTTTTCTGTGGATAAGCAGCTAATAAAATTGCTAAAAATTCAATCCAAATCTTAGCAAATGAAGCATAAACTGTGATAAAACTCATTGAGAAATGAATTATAAAAGAGGTGACAATTGCCAGTATCCCAACTCTAAAATAATCTAAGGAACATGGTTTAAAAGATTTGGATTCTTCAATTATGGGTATTGTTAAAGAACATGTAATTAATGTAGTGAATAATAATGTGAATATTATTATTAGTAGAATTGATCTGATGTGTAGCATTTTGTTGTATTGGTTTATTTTAAGAACAAATGATGATGGTGGATTGAAGTGTTTATATACTCAAGTGACAGGTGAATCAAGTATATGGCCGATGTGACGTTTAGATCAAATGAGAATTGAAAAAATTGATTGAACTTTTGAGAGAAAAATTGTGTAAAATATTGAAATAAATTTGTTGTTAAGATAACGCTTCTGTTTCAAAACCTCTGAACTCTGATCAATTGAAACACTTGAAACAATTCACTCGATTAATATTCTCTTTCTTCTAACAAATTTTAGAGAGAAAAAAAATTTTAGTCTGTGGAAAAAAAAAAAATCAAATTAAAAATCACGTGAAATTTAGCTACTTGGTCACGTGAACAAAAATTACTTAAAGTGACATACCAAACAGTGAAAACAAAAATTTCGAAAAAAGCGCGAGTGGTTTAGCGGTAAAATTCAAAGTTGCCATCTTTGAGCCCCCGGTTCGACTCCGGGCTCGCGCAGCAATCTCAATCTGGTCCAGGTCCCAGGATGTAATCTTCCAAAAAGTGTTCAGTCATTTCACTTATCTCAAAAAAAATTTTTTTGGGATGTTTGGATGTTTTTTGGAGAGAGTTCTAGGCCGGGTGAAATCAACGCGACAGTTTTTTAAATTCCGTTTTGGGAAAAGTAATTAATTTTTTATAAAGATTTCAAGATTTCAAGATTTCAAGAGAATCGAGAGTATTAATTGAGTAAATTGTTGATTGAGTTACTACTGAGATTCATTGATTGAATAGAAATACAAAGAGATAGATAGAAATATGTCCTCTCCACAAAGACCTGCAAACAGCTCGCCTGCTAAAACTTCACCAAGAAAAAGAGCTGTTGCAGATAGAGAACAAGAGAATGATGATGAACAACCATCTTCACCTACTCGTCGTGGTGGAATCAACAGACATGCAATGGATTCACCTCCAAACTTACCACCTTCTTCACCTGCAGAAATGGGGTTCAATGAAGATGAATTAGATGACACTGAACCTGGTTTTAATGATCTAGATGATTTAGAAGAAAGAATTGATGATGAAGAAGATGCAATTGATCTTTTTGGTGATGATATGGAAGCTGATTATAGAGAAAACGCAAGACAAGATCAATATGACCTAGATGATATTGATGATGAGGCAATTGATGCAAATGATATTGGTGATATAAATAGAGTTAATCAGATGCTTGATCGTAGAGATGAAATGTTACGTCAAGGTAAAAAATTTTTACAAGATGAAGATGGATTAGGTGGTGATGATTTAATTCCAAGAACAAGAAGAAGAAGAAATAGGTATGATGAAGATACGATAAATTTATATGATGATGAAGATGAAATAAATCCATTGGAGGAAGAATTAAGTCTAGAATCACTGGCGGATGTTAAAGCATCAAGTATCACTGAATGGATCATTCAACCAAATGTCGCAAGAACTATTGCTAGAGAATTGAAATCTTTTCTGTTAGAATATACTGATGATCAAGGTAGATCTGTTTATGGTGCAAGAATTAGAACTTTAGGTGAAATTAATAGTGAATCTTTAGAAGTTAATTATAGACACCTAGCTGATTCAAAAGCCATCTTAGCAATGTTTTTAGCTACAAGTCCTGAAGAAATGTTGAAAATTTTTGATGTTGTCGCGATGGAGGCAACTCAATTACATTATCCAAATTATTCACAAATTCATTCAGAGATTCATGTTAGAATAAGTGATTTCCCTGCGATTTCATCATTAAGAGAATTAAGAGAACATCATTTGAACTCTTTGATTAGAGTCTCTGGTGTTGTTACAAGAAGAACAAGTGTTTTCCCTCAATTAAAATACGTTAAATTCAATTGTCTTAAATGTTCTGCTGTCTTGGGTCCATATTTCCAAGATGCAAACACGGAAATTAAAATTTCTCAATGTCCAAATTGTAAAAGTAAAGGTCCATTTGAAATGAACACTGAAAAAACTTTATATAGAAATTATCAAAGAATTACATTACAAGAAGCTCCAGGTACAGTTGCCGCTGGAAGATTACCTCGTCATAGAGAAGTTATATTACTTTGGGATTTGGTTGATATTGCTAAACCAGGTGAAGAAATTGAAGTTACTGGTGTTTACAAGAATAATTTTGATGGTAATTTGAATGTTAATAATGGATTCCCAACTTTTGCCACTGTTATTGAGGCGAATTCTGTTAAAAGACGTGAAGGTGGTCAAAGAAATAGTAGTTTAAGTGATGCTGATTTAGATCAAGGTTTAGATATTTTCAGTTGGACTGAAGAAGAAGAAAGAGAATTTAGAAAATTATCAAGAGAACGTGGAATTATTGATAAGATTATAAATTCAATTGCTCCATCTATCTATGGTCATAAAGATATCAAATCGTCAATTGCTTGTTCATTGTTTAGTGGTGTTCCCAAAAACATTAATGGTAAACATTCAATTAGAGGTGATATTAATGTGTTATTAATTGGTGATCCAGGTACTGCTAAATCTCAAATTTTAAAATATGTGGAGAAAACTGCACATAGATCAGTTTTCGCCACGGGTCAAGGTGCTTCTGCCGTTGGTTTAACTGCAAGTGTAAGAAAAGACACGCTGACAAAAGAATGGACTTTAGAAGGTGGTGCCTTGGTGTTAGCTGATAAAGGAACATGTTTAATTGATGAATTTGATAAAATGAATGATCAAGATAGAACTTCAATTCATGAAGCAATGGAACAACAAAGTATTTCAATTTCAAAAGCTGGTATTGTGACAAGTTTACAAGCAAGATGTTCAATTATTGCTGCAGCAAATCCTTTAGGTGGGAAATATAATTCCACAATCCCATTATCACAAAATGTTGATTTAACTGAACCAATTTTATCAAGATTTGATTTGATTTGTGTTGTTAGAGATATACCTAATCCTGATAATGATGCATTTCTAGCTAAATTCGTTATTGATTCACATATGAGATCTTTGAAATTGACTGAAAATGATGAAGATGATGATGATGAAGAAGGTGAAGGTAATGATCAAGATGGTGATCAAGAAATGGGTAATAACGATGATGAAGATAATAATGAAGCAGCTATGGCTGAAAAAATGATGAGTATGAGACAGAAAAAACAAGCTAAACAGAAAGCATTAAATAGAGCTAAAGAAAAAGAGATTTCTGAGATTCCTCAAGAGTTATTAATTAAATATATTCATTATGCAAGAAATAAAGTTTTCCCTAAATTATCACAAATGGATATGGACAAGACAGCAAGAGTTTACGCGGATTTGAGAAATGAATCATTGAAAACTGGTGCATTCCCAATTACAGTCCGTCATTTAGAATCAATTATTAGAATAGCTGAATCATTTGCAAGAATGAGATTAAGTGAGTTTGTTTCAGATTATGATTTGAAAAGAGCCATTAAGATTAGTATTGATAGTTTTATTGGTGTCCAAAAAATTAGTGTTCGTAAACAGTTACAAAGAAGTTTTGCCAAATATACATATGGTGATAAATTTTGAAGGAAGAAGCAGAAGAAGAATATTTAAAATGGATAATTATACAACACATATCATGAGAACTATTTCTTGTCTTTTAAATCAAGATGAGTCTTTGTAAATGATCTAGCATGATCGATTTCACCGAAATTGTTTGGAGTAATCAAAATTTTAATCTCAGAAGCTTTATTATTCATTAAATAGTTGAATCCATAATCAATTCCATTTTCTAAATCAACCACTGTAGTGATCATTGATTTGGCTAAATTAACATCGATATCACCTTTAGCAATAGCCTCTAAAACTTGTTCAAAATCCAAACGAGTATAACACATTGAGCCCATTAATTTCTTCTCAGTTCTAGTGATATCCATTGGCCAGAATCTGATTGGATCTTTACCCCAAATGGCAACATTAACAATGGTACCATTTGTCACTGTAGTGTGAATTGCAGTCAGTAAAGTTGATTCAAATCCAGAACAATCATAACTATAATCAAAACCATGACCATTTGGTGATAATTTCAACAATTCTTTAGTTATTTCCTCGTCACTATCGTAATCTTTTGGATTGAACCCAACAGCACCCAATTGAACCGCGTTATTACGTCTAATCTCAGCAGGCTCGGAAACAACAATTTTACTTGCTTTATGACCAATACATGCCAAAACGGCAGTTAAACCAACTGCACCTGCACCAAATATGACTGCTGAAGAGCCTGGTTTGAACTCCGAGATTCTCAAGGCGTGCCATGACACAGCTAATGGTTGCACTAAGGCAGCAATTTCCAATGGGATTTCTGGTGGGATTTTAACTGCGTGTTGCTCAGATGTGATAAACCATTCAGCTAATCCACCATCTTGTCCTCCTAACCCTGAGATCGAAGAGTAGTCACAGATATTGGTGAGGTCTTTGGAACATTTAACACACTGGGTTCCTGGCTCTAAGGGAGTTGTTTCTTCAAAGCGAGGAATATCATCACAGAATAAACTTGGTTCAATGACAACATGATCACCAATGGCAATTGACTTGACATTGGAACCGATTTCACGAACAACACCGGTGATCTCATGCCCCATTGCCAATGGTGACTTGAGACCAGTTAGTTTGTTTTCACCATCTGGAGTAGCAAAGAAGTTTGGCTGGTTCTTGTACTCTTTGATGTCTGAACCACAGATACCACAGTATGAGACTTGGACGAGGATTTCGTGTGGTTTAGTTAGTTTTGGTTGTGGGTGTGAATCAGTGAAACGGAGATCGTTTTGTTTGTGGTAGACTAAAGCTCTCATTGTGTGTAATTGTACTAACAGTTGTAGCTTATTAAGGAGATAGAAAGATAAAAGGAGTTGAAATAATTTTAGTTGAATTGAACTGAAATTGATATATGTGGAGTTGGATTGTTATAGCCATGCGGGCTGCGATGTCGACTGCTTGATATTGGTTGAATATTCAGGTTAAATGGTGAACAAATTTGGCGCAAAATTGACCGATTTGCTGGAGTGCTGGTTGTTGCAGCGAGATTGCTGTTTAGGAAAGAGATGAAATTGGGTTTATTAGTGTATTTGAATGGGGGAAAGAAAGGAAAGAAAGGTACAATGGATAGCTAAAGAGGATATTGCAATAACTTAATTGCAAAACAACCATCTAGATACCTCAGTTTTACAGATTTGAACTGGAAAAGTGATGAAATGCAGGGTTCTTTCATGTTATAAAACTATGACTGTTACAACACTGAAAGTATCAATGGTGCTATGAACTTCCTGTTCCCTTCAGTGTACCCTTGTTGATACTGCCAGTCGTTTAATTGAGTTAATTTCAGGACTTCTAAGTTCTCTAACGGTATGGCATTTACATCTTTCTTGGTTAGTATTCCAAATTGTCTTTTAAAAACACCATTTTCAGTGTACGCGGTCATTATCATGTAGTGATCTAGTTCATTGGTCTTCATAAATTGCAATGCTTCTTTTTTAACATCAGAACCAAATTTATTGTCCATCCATTCAAACGATTTAATAGCTGAAGAAATACCAAATTTCACATCTCTTTGTTGGAATTGTTTGTAGTCTTTATTCAAGATACCAAAAAGTGGTAAACTGGAGATGTCATTTCTTGCTTCTGTTAACACTGAATATAAACTTGTATCAATGACTGGCAATAACTGTTTATAAATCTCAAAAACTTTAAGGTCTAATGGTTCAACTTTACTCGTTAAATTAGACGTATCTAATAACAAAGCATTGAGTGATAATGCAGCCACTTCTTGTAGCAATTTGGAATCTTTTATTTGATTGTAGAAATAAAAAAACACTAAAGAAGAACAACTTCCACATTTCTGAATGATTCTAGGACTAGCTGATAGGAACAAATGTTCATCTTGATGATGATCTATTATTCCAATGACGTCTAATTTCAGTTGCTGTACCTGTCCATCAGGTTTATTATGATCCACAAGAATCAATTCACCAACGTTCAACCTGGATAAATCATCAGCAAATAGTAACAAATCATGCTCGATTCCATGCTTCTCAAGAACTCGCTCCACATCTTTTCTAGCTTTCAAATCACTTCTATTAAAGTTCAACAGTGGCACCACACCACTCTTCCTGTTTAAGAAGTAACTGCAATAGGCGTAACTTATCGCACAAACCACCGAATCGAGATCTAAAAAAAAAAAGGTTATTATTAATGGTTTTATAGGAAGAACTTCAAGAAAATACCTCCTGCTTGGTTCCCCGTGACGATTTTCACCTGCTGAGCTCCTCCTCCAGTAGCTAGAAATCTCAAGTCTTTCAGCACTGTTTGAATCTTCATTTATTCGTTTGTTTCGTGATATAAAAATCGTAAAGTTCATAAAAAAAAAAATTCCAATATCAGAATTATACAACAATTCGCAACCAAACAAGAAACTGAAAAAACAAAATGTCTTTATTCCGTCCAACTGCTCATCTGTTCATCTGGGCCTTCGTGTGGGTTTTAGATCATTTCAACAGTAAATCTTTTAGAAAAAAAATAAAAACTAACCTTTTTTTTCTAACAGCTGGGGTGGATCAGGTTATTACTCTTACATAGCTTCACCAATTGCCTTTAAGAAACTTTCTAGAAAAGAATTCTCCAATTTACAATCACATATCTTCCCACACTACTTCACCGGCCAGGCACTGTCACCAATTTTAATTGGTCTTACTGCACCTTATGCATTGACATCAACTGCATTGCTAGTTTTATCAACAGGGGTGATTTCTGGTTTAACTAATTTACTTTATCTGCTACCAGCGTCAAGAAGTGTTAAAGAGGCAAGATTCGCGTTGGAAGATGAAGGTGATTTCACTAGTGACACACACGCGAAATTAACTAAACAATTTGGTAAATTACATGGATTTTCATTGTTATTCAACATGATTAATTTTGCTTCATTGACTGGGTATGGTTACATCATTGTTAAGAATTTGGTACGCTATGCTCCTAAATAGGTGTCTTTTCTGTTTTCATAAATATTGATATATACACAACTTATGTCTCTTATATTTCTTCTAGTATGTAGTAAGTTTAATCTTGTTCTTCAGCTTCTAAAGAATCACTCAACATTGAGGCAACAGCTAATGGTGGATTAACAGCAATCATCATGATGATAATCTCGTAGACGTTTTGTGGGATGGAACGTTGGTAAATGGAAAGAATATCAGTTGGGTTTGGGTAAACAGATAAAGCTCTGTAGAAAGCTAATGCAGCTTTGATTTCATTACCTGGAACTGAAGCCAATTGTTCACCTAATGTAACAGAGGTCATGAAAAATTCTTCCTTTTTCTCGTTATCTGTTGGTAATGGATCATTGGCAAGTGATGCTAACAATATTTCTTTAACTTGTTGCATTTGTAAAGCTTTCTCAACTTTTGTAGATGAACTTTGTTGTTTTTCATATTGTTTAGCTTGTTTTTTCAAGTTTTTTCTGAATTCTGGAGATGAGCGTCTCTTGTGGTCAAAATAGACAGCATAACCAACAGCCAACGCAGCGGCAGTGGCAACAAAAGTGGTGAATTTGGACATTTTTCTTTCTTCAATTTGCTGTTAATTTTGCAAAAAAGTTGGAAAATTTTCATGATTTTTTTTTCTTCATCATTAAAATCATCATCAAAAAAAAAAATTAAAAAAATTTCTGAAATTTATTTTTAACAGTGAAAGATACCAAAAGGAAGCATCAAAAAATGGCTGGAAAGAAAAAGACGCTGCGTTCTAAAATTTCCTCGAAAACATCCAAAAGTGTCTCAGAAGCAGCAGTGCGAGCAGCTGCCGAAAATGGATCTATAGAATTACCTCCAGACCCAAAGGCTTTTTTACACACTCCAAAACAGACTAAAAAGGAAAAACATGATACTAAACACACGAAACTGCTCACCAAACTAAGTTCTACTAATGGTGGTGGTATCTCCAAATCTGCACTACGTAGACGTAAAAGAAAAGCTCGTGAAGAATTAGCTCCAAAAATGCAAGATTTATTAACTGCATTAGACATTAATATCACCAATAATGATAATGATTCAAACCCATCAAATGTTATAAATTTTGTTGATTCATCTAAATTGAACCCATTGAAAAGGAAAAATTTACCAAACCCTGCAAAGAAAACTGGTGCTAAAATAATTGAAAATCAAGAAAGATTAAGATTTGGTGCTGTTTTAAAAGATTCAAATTTTAAGAAATCTCCATTTAGTTCATTAAGAGAAAGTATTAGTAATAGATTGAAAGATGAGAATTTATAAACTTCATTTGCACATTTATTCATGGTTTTCGTTATTATATATAGAAGAAGTCAATTTAAGGGATTCAAGGTTTTTAGTTATTAATGTATGCATTTTTTGAAATAATTGAATTTGTAAACCTTTCCTCCAATAAATTGATTTGGAATCAATTATGAAAATTGAACTGCCAAATCGGTGCTTTTTATTTCTTCTATATTGTCTTGTCCATGTATCTTGAACATTTTCAACAATCAGAAAATTGGTTTCATCTTTATATGAAATTCCCATAGAATCAAATAATTGTTTTAATTTCATTAAATCTATTTCAATCTTAAAATCAAAAATCGTAATAGTTGTCTTGAATTCATTTTTACCAATCTTTGGTCGTATATCATGAGCGGACCAGCATAAAATCCATCTTTTTGTGTTTCCTAATTGGAAATTTTCAACCCAATAATTATCAGTTATTTTCTTAATCTCATCCATCAATAATGAGATGTTACTATACTTGTTAACCAACGTGGTAAACAACTTGATCTTGTTGAACTGCTTACTTTTGTGAATCATCTGTGTAATAAATTCCAACTCTCCACCTTTAGTAACCAATTCATTCTCACTACCAACAACATACTCTCTATCCAACTCGGTTTTCTCGGATCTAATAGTATTCAAGGCTTCAATGCTTTCATAAAATGGTGGGTTACAAATAGTGTAACCAACATCATCTCTGAATACCTGATCCTCATCATTCAAAAACAATTCAATATTCAATTTATTATCTTTCGAAATTTTTTTAGCATTGTTTATAGCAAATTCATCAATATCTATACCAATTATATTCAGTTCAAGGCTCAATCCTAGTAGTGAATATACCGCATACGGTCCACATCCAATATCTAAACCTTTCGCACTTTCATCAATCTCTAATTCTTTAAGTAAATTTGCGACAATTTCAAGGTATGCTAATCTATTTGGAATAATTGGACATAAGCGATCAGGATAAACATCTAATTCAACATTGAAATATTTCTTTAATGTGAATTTCGTTAATAAACATGTTGATCTGTTGGTGAATTTGAAATGACCGTCTTGATAACTAAAAAAAAAAAAAAAAAGATTTTGTTAATCTCTCGGAACGAAATGGAATAAACCCCATGCAAACAGTGCATACTATTGTTTCAACTCATCAAATTCATTTGATAATTGACTAAAATCAACTTTGAAATTCATTCAGTTTGTTGGTTAAGTTTTATTAGAAACAAATTGTTTCAGAGGGAAATTGAATGAAATATTAGAGCTTACGGGTAACGTTGATGTTGAAATGTACAATTAATACAGACACAATTCATAATTAAACACCTTCAGGCTTCATCCAGACAACATGTAAAACTAAAAGTCAAAATGTTATAGTTGTTGTGTCACATTTTTTTTCAGGATCAACACAATTATCATGAGACACAGTAACATTATAAACGATTTCAAATGATAAACAATTTCCAAAAGGATCATTATAATAGAAAATAGTTGTCACATCTGCAATTTCTTTAGTGGAATTAACAGCATCACGTACCCTTCTTAGATAAGTTTCAGTTGATATTGAATTTTTGTTATGAACTTGAGATGAATTTCTTTTCAAATTAATTATTTTTTTGTATAATTGGTAATTTGATGGTGTAATCAATTAACAGCTTCAAAAAATAACTTTCTAGATCCAAAAAAATGAGAATTGATTTGATATTTTCTGTGTGAATAAATGAAAACTATCATACTTAATATTTGGGTTCAATGATATTTATAATTCAATTTTTGGTTTAATTGAGGTTTGATTCGATCTAGTTGGAAATATCTCATTATAATGTGGTAAAAACTCTCCATACTCCGGTGGGACGTAAATTTCTTTATAGAAAGCATTTATTGTTGTTGTTCTAACAACAATTTCTGTTTTCAATAATCTACCATTTATCAATTCTCTAGTGTTTTTTTAAGTTCACCTATTGTTTCAGTTTAAAATTGAAAATTTCCATCTATTTGAGTTATGACTTCTTTATTCGATGTAAAGCGAGGATTCAAATCAATTTCATCTTCAGAAAACTCAAAATCGGATAAGTCATTTTCAATAAAGATGTTGGAGTGAAATAGAAATACTCTTCCCAAATCATTAGAAGATGGGTCATCTCCGACGAAACTTTAATTTGGAAGAAGAAGGTCGAGTTTATATTTTAGTTCTGGTTTTGAAGCTTTATTAGCTTCAAAATTTCTAATTGCAAGTTCAATAGGATCCACAAATATTTTGGCCATCTGGTTAATTTTAATCGTCAGACTGGTTAATTTGATGTATAGTAATTCTAATTAATATTGCATTTGTTTATTAAACTCAAATAATCACAAACAAATTTGCTCAACTTCAAGTACGTGACTTACATTCAAAAAGAGTGAATTGGAAACATTTTCCTTTATAAGTTCTCATACTTTCACCATCATATATGAGTGCAACTATTATCCAAATGTTTCTACATAAAAACTTCTCATAGAATGTCACGTGCCTTAATGTATGTGGCACCAACCAAAACTGTTGATAATTTTTGTGTCAATGAACTTTGAAGCTGTAAGAAAACTATAAGGTATGACCAGCCACTTAAATATAACTTTAACTCTGACAAACGTCAGTTGGCGGTTGTATAAATCACAAAATGAAAATTTGGAATTATAATTTCAACCATATATAGAATTATTGGTCCAAAAACTTATCATTTTTGGTACTTGTGTTACATTTTCTGGATCAGCACAACTATCACGAGTAACAGTAACGTTATAAACAATTTCAAATGACAGAAGTTTTCCAAATGGATCAAAATAATTAAAATTTGTAGTGTTATTTATAATATCTTTTGTTGTGGGATCATTATTATTACGAATTCTTCTGAAAAAAGTTTCAGCTGAATATGTTGAGTCTTTTGTTGAAGTTTGTGAATTTTTTTTCCAATTCTTAATATCATGTTGATGATTTGATGATGAGTTGAACACTTTCAAAGACTTTTTTCTAGACACTGTGTATGAAAGATTTAAATCGTTATTTGAATCATCAATGTTATCAAAAAATGTGTATAAGAATATATCAAATTCCTTGTATTCATGATTCGGGTTCAAAATTGTTGATGAAATCAATGATATTGGATATTCAAGTGTTGAAATGTCTGTAGTTGACTCATAATATGTTGGTAAGAAATCATCATAAATTTTGGGGACATAAAAATGTTTGTAAAACACATTTATTGTAGTTGTAATTGAGAGTTGAGTTTTCAATATTGTCCCAGTCAACACTTTTGCAATTTTTACCTCTGTAACTGTCTCAGTTTTGAATAAAAACTCTTGATCATCTTGAATATCTGTTGTCTTATTAGATTTGAAACGAGGAGTTAAATCAATTTCATCTTTAGAAAACTCAAAATTGGTTAAATCATTCTCAATTAAGAAGAATTTTGTTCGTAATAAATAAACTCTTCCATTTTTTACATTCTTGGCTAATGGTATCTCTTCAAAAAACAAATCTAACGGTGAAATTGTGATTGTATATGTCCTCAAGAGAAGTAGCTTCTAGAAAGAAAAAATCCAATAAACCCATATATTTGACGTTATAAGTGGTTTTGCTTTTCAAGTTTTAGTATATCTTTATTGTATTGAATGCAATACCAATCATTCACTTAAACATGTACCTGCTTCAATTTATATACATTATAACTATATTTTGAATCAAGCTTGAATTTCAACCTAGTAATTAAATTATACTCATGATACAATGCGCCTGGAAAACTTTAGCTCATGAGACCTGATAAAATTATTTCTGGAAATAGTAATTACCTGAATTGTTAAAGTAATTAATAAAGGAAATAGTTTACTATTTAGGTGACTTTTTGAGGTGGTTACTTCATGTCGAATTGAGCGAATTAAAAATTGATATTGGAATGTACATTAATTCTATACACCTTCATCCAAACATGAACACTATTGAACAGCTAATCGTTGAACGTGGTTGCTATTTGTCTGACATTTTCAGGATCAACACAATTATCATGAGACACAGTAACATTATAAACAATTTCAAATGATAAACAATTTCCAAAAGGATCATTATAATTGAAAATGGTTGTCACATCTGCAGCTTCTTTAGTGGAATTAAATGAGTCACGTACTCTTCTTAAAAAAGTTTCAGTTGATATTGAATCTTTGTTATGGACTTGAGATGAATTTCTTTTCAAATTAATCAATCTTTTGTATTGGTAATTTGATGGTGTAATCCTAGCAGCTTTAAAAGATAACTTTCTGGATCCAAAAAATGAGAATTGGTTTGATATTTTTTGTGTAAATAAGTCAATCAATTTATCATATTTAGCTTTGGGGTCTAATACAAACTTAGGTCCTGGGTACTTTGAGTTAATTGAATTTGAATTTGATCCAGTAATTAATGGAAATATTTCTTCATAATTTGGTAAAAACTCTCCATATAATTTTTGTGGAACGTAAGTCTCTTTATAAAAAGCATTTATTGTTGTTCTAACAACAATTTCAGTTTTTATTAATTTACCATTTATTAATTCTCTAGTTATTTCAAGTTCACCTATTGTTTCAGTTTTAAATTGAAAATTTCCATCTTTTTGAGTTACAACTTCTTTATTGGATGTAAAGCGAAGATTCAAATCAATATCATCTTCAGAAAATTCAAAATTGGATAAGTCATTTTCAATAAAGATGTTTGACTGAAATAGAAATACTCTTCCCGAACTATCAAAATGTGGGTCATCTCTAGTGATATCAACTTTCAAAGATGGAAGGACAATTTGATATTTTAGTGGTGATTTTGGAATAGCTGTTTTAGCATTATAATATTCAATTGCAAGTTCCATAAGAGTCACAAATAATTCGGCCATGTCGTTAATTTTAATCGTCAAAGTGGTTTCAATGTAACTCAAGGTTAAGTTGAATTAATGAATAAGTTTTGAGTATTTTTGTTTAATGAATAGACTGAATTTGCTCAGCTTGTAGTCTTTAGTTTACACACAAGATCAAGAGCTTAAACTCCCTAAACTTAAGTTTTTCACTATGATGAGAACAATTATTCATATGTAACAATAACGTCAATGTAACATATATGTACAAGAAAACCTCTCTTTGAATGTCACGTGATGAAAAATGCGGTCCCAACCAGAATTTGATAATTCTTAATTTTTAAATTAATATTTTGCGTAAACAAACAATATTTCTACTTTAATATTAAATTGATCTGGATATATTAAGACAAGCTGAATTTTCAAATCTGCTTTTAAAATGGATGAGAACTTAGTTATGAAGATGAAAATTTTACACCAAAGAGTATCAGAACAAGATTCACGTATCAAGAAACAAAAAGACACCATCAAAAACCAAAATGTTAGAATTAACGAGCAAAACACAAGAATCTCAAAACAAAATAAACAAATTGAGAATTTAAAGAATCTGATGGAAGAACTAGAAAAAGGACTTTCAAAAGTGATGGAAAATCCAGTTTTTTCTGGTAATGACGCTCCAACTGAAAACTCTCGCGTCACAAATAAAGACGCGTCAAGTGCTGGATTAGATAAAGTTACTAAACCCAGTATCCATAAAGACTCAATTATTACTTCTCCAAAAATTGATATTAAACAAGAAAACCATGATGCTAAACCTGATGATCTTGAAACTCGAGTTCACCCAAATTACGGTGCAATTGATGTAAATCCCCTTCGAGATTCACCTGAAGGTCAAAATAGAGATGAAGGTAACATCATTTTTGAAAAGTTGTTTCATCTTGCTTTCATTGGAGGTATGTTGACAATCATGCGATTTCAAGGATCATGCAGTTACTTTCTTAGGACTCCAAATTGGTTTCAGGAATCAAATTTTTACTCGTCCAATGATAAAATGATAAGATGGCTTTAAAGAAAAGTCAATAATAAAGTTGAATTTTTTTCAACAATCTTTAGTAGCTGTTTATTTGTTAACCTAATTTATGAACTTATAGCATTTTTTACTATATATGGTGTTTTTACATCAGAAAACACACGTGAGATCAGTTCAGCTACCAAAGAGGCGCTATACAATATTATAGTCAAGTTTGTATCGCTATCAATAAGCAGAGTTTTTTTTTTCAAGAGAAAAGGGAAATTATCATTATGAATTAAATCAGAACAAAACCATAAACCAGAGAGTCACAACCACATTTTTAACTGTTTTATTCAACTCCTTTCTGATTGCAGTAGCGCTGTTGATAATGGATTTGCGAAATAATGGAATTATTAATATAATTTAGCATTTAATATATTATTGATGATTGAACAGCTAAATTGTAAAATATATACTATTGGCTACCAGTGAATATTAATTAAAATATGGTATTGTTAATGAGTTACTTATGAGTATCTTGATTCTGTAGTATAATATTTAATAGTCTCGAATATTGTTGATTATAAGAGATCCATTATCATTAACAATTAATTATGATCAAACGGCTACAACATCTAAAATTGGAATGTTTCTGCAACTTGATATATTTATTAAACTGTGAAGCCAGTTCAGAAGTTGAATCAGGAAATATTAAGCTTAGTTTGAAGTATCAACAACGTAACGACCCAAGATTTTACCTTGTTCCATCAATTCGTAAATTTCTGGTAATTTAGATAATCCAACAACTTTAATTGGAGATTTAACTAAACCTCTTTGGAAGAAATCAATAGCTTCCCTAGTGTCAGCTCTGTTACCAACATAAGAACCAATAATGTTAATTGATTTAACAACATGACTGAAGACTTCTGATTTACAAACAGCACCGGCTGGTAAACCAACTAAAACAACTTTACCAGTTGGTCTAACGTATTCAGTTGATTGAGAAATGGCAGCTTCAGCAACAGAAACGTTGATGACACCATGTGGACCACCATTGGTTGCATTTTGAATAGCTTCAACAATGTTCTTCTCTTTTTTGAAATCAATGAAAACTTCACCACCTAAAGATTTGAATAATTTTTCTTTATCTTCACCACCATCAATACCAAGAACTCTGTAACCCATAGCTTTTGCGTATTGAACGGCTAAAGAACCTAAACCACCAGCAGCACCAGAGATGGCAACCCATTGACCGGCTTTCAATTGAGCAGATTTCAAAGCTTTGTAAACAGTGACACCGGCACATAAGATTGGTGCAATGTTAGCTAAATCAGCACCTTTTGGAATTTGAGCAGCTTGAACAGCATCCGCGGTGGCATATTGTTGGAATGAACCATCGTGGGTGTAACCAGATAAATCAGCATTCAAACAGTTTGATTCATAACCTTGTTCACATAATTCACAAGACATACAAGAACCATTTAACCATTTAATACCCGCGTAATCACCAATTTCGAAATTTTTAACTTCAGAACCTTTGGCAACAACAATACCAGCACCTTCATGACCACCAACTAATGGTAATTTGGTGGCTAATGGCCAGTCACCTTTCCAAGCGTGTAAATCAGTGTGACAAACACCAGAGTATTTAACATTAACTAAAATTTCATTTGGTTTTGGAGTTGGAACTGGGATATCTTTATATTGTAATTCACCACCATTTTCGTAGAAAATGACACCTTTTTGAGTTTTTGGGATAGTTGGAGCGGCAGTAGCTAAAGTTCTTCTACCGGAGAATCTAGTTGATTGGACAATTGATCTAAGCATTTTTGGGGAGAATATTGAATGAAGTTTATGTAGTAGTTTGAGTTAAACTATAGTGATGAAACAAAAGAAGAAGAAGTTGAGATCGGAGTTGAATCTGGGGAAAAATCTGGGTGTTTAAATAGTCGAGTAAAGAGGGGGTGTTTTTGAGAATCCTGGAATCTGGTGGATTGAATGATTAATTAATCTGCGAATTGTGGATTCTGGAAACACAAGTCATTCATGATTCAACAGGATGTTTGATGTCTAAGTTCAAAGTTGGATTGGATTCTGGAAGGAAGTCTGGATAATTAGGCAGAGAATTGCCAAAACACTGGCAATTTAGGCAGAGATTTCCTGAAACGTAGGCGGAGGAACAGCACTAGAGTCTAGGAGTCCATCATTTTCTCTGTCTGGGAAATCTCTGCCTAGAACTTTTGAGAAAATGAGCGCGGAGTTCGAATCTGGAGATTTACTGAAATTTTGAAAGCTGATTTTTGGTGCAAAGTAAGTGCTTTCAAAGATTTAAAGGCATGGTTGTGTAGCTGGTGAGTGTGTCTATCTACTGTGTCAATTTGAGCACTCAATGGCTGCTAGATAAAGAGTTATAAGCCATAACAGTGCTGGAACTCTCTTGGAATTCAAGGTTAAAAAGCTGCCTGCCAGAGCTGAGAGCTGCCAGTGTGGGGCTTGCGTTGTCTGTCATCTTCTGCTTCTGGAGCTTTCCACCGCTGAATTATGCTTGAAATCGCAGCTTATAGACAGAAAATCGTAGAAAACGAAATTGTTAGGAGTTGAATTTGTTTTGAAGATGTGCTTGCGGGTGTCTTGGAGGGGTTGGTAGTACATACTACATAGTTACTAGTAGGTAGTAGGTACATAGTTATAAGTGAGGTGTTGGGTGTACAGCGGAAGAATTGAAATGCTGTGCAGCGGTCGTTCGGAAGCATTGTGAGCCAATCATCTTGTGTATAATACATGATCTTACTATCATTAAAGAATTTTAATCACTGAAAGAAGATCAATATTGGAAATTGGTATTCTGGTCCCTACATCTACAAAGTTTGTAAGTTGATGAAGTCATGGTTTTAAGATGATTAAACCTTACATTTGTGCCATGTTCGAACCGTTAATAGTTATTAGTTATACTCCCGAACAAGCCTATGGTCATTACTAAATATTGGATAAATAGCTAGTAGTACTAAAAATCATCAGGTATCAACTTTCAACTATATCAAAGAAGGGATATCTCTTTTCAATCCAAGCTCCAACTACAAAACAGCTAAACTTATCATATCATATCTCATGAATTAATTAATTAAAATATAAATCTCTAAATAAAGTGTCACAATAACTTGTCATGAACTCATTTGGTGGTGTCAACAACGTAACGACCTAAAACTGTACCAGCTTCCATCTTTTTGTAAACTTCTGGTAATTCACTTAATCCAACAATATGGATTGGACAATGAACCATACCTCTTTCAAAGAAATCAATGGCTTCTCTAGTATCTGCTCTGTTACCAACATATGAACCTTTAATTTCAATGGATTTAACAACTGCACTGAAAACTTGTGCTTTACAAACTGCACCTGCTGGTAAACCAACTAAAACAACTTTACCACATGGTCTAACATATTCTGTACTTTGTTCAATGGCTTTTTCTGAAACTGAAACATTAATAACACCGTGTGGACCTCCATTGGTTTTTTCAATGATTTCTGCAACAATATCTTTAGTTTTGGTGAAATCAACATAAGCTTCTGCACCTAATGATTTACAAAATTCACCTTTTTCATCACCACCATCAATAGCAAGAACTCTTAATCCCATTGCTTTAGCATATTGAATGGCTAATGAACCTAAACCACCGGCTGCACCAGAAATAGCAACCCATTCACCTGCTGCTAAATCTGCTGTTTTCAAAGCTTTATAAACAGTGACACCAGCACATAAAATTGGTGCAATCTTAGCTAAATCTGTGTCTTTAGAAATTTTAGCAGCTTGAACAGCATCCGCGGTAGCATATTGTTGGAATGAACCATCATGAGTATAACCTGATAAATCGGCTTTTGGACAATTAGATTCAAATGATTTTTCACAATATTCACATGATTGACATGAACCATTCAACCATTTAATACCCGCATAATCACCAATTTCAAAATTCTTAACTTCAGAACCTTTAGCAACAACAACACCTGCACCTTCATGACCACCGACTAATGGTAATTTTGTATCTAGTGGCCAATCACCTTTCCAAGCGTGTAAATCAGTGTGACAAACACCAGAGTATTTAACATTAACTAAAATTTCATTTGGTTTTGGTGTTGGAACTGGAATGTCTTTGTAAAATAATTCACCACCGTTTTCATAAAAGATAACACCTTTTTGAGTCTTTGGGATTTCAAATGATGACATTGTAAAGTAATTTGTAAAGTTTGTATTTGTTTGTAGTTTTGTAGTTTATAAACTAATAGTTATAATCTGATGAGGAGTTGAAAGAAAATTGAGTCAATGTCAAATTGCTACTTAGCTGCCCCTTTTATACATTTTTAAAATTACCAACTTGTGCTGCTGTTTTTTAAATTTTCATGTTGATCTTTTTTTAATCAGGGCAGAAAGAAAAAAAAAACAGCAAGCTGATTTTCCTCACCACGCGATTAGCAAAAAATCAAGTTTAATTTGTCTTTAAAATGCTCAATTCAGGTCAGAAAAAATCCATTAAAGCGACATTCTACTCTTCAGCACCATCCGTACATTGCTACTAAACTTCTATTGTATCAGCATTTAAAATAAACAAACTATACTCAAATCAACACTTCTTTTTTCAAAAAACCACTGCAGGTAAATCTTACCATTTTGAAAAAAGACAGAAAAAAAAATCACACCTAAAACACGGAACAACTAGTTTTTCCACGCGATAAATCTGTAAATTTAGTCAGTTCCTCCATAAAATTACGTAAATCTACAACTCAAATTAATTGTTAGAAGAAAGTGTCAACATCAGATGTGTTAACGATACGGCTGGTGCGGTTAAAGTTAATTAATTAACGTTGTGTAATTTCGAACTCCTGTCCAAATATTGATATTTCTTCTACATTCTACGCTTAATATTTTCTTGGGTTTTAGTTGTCAAATTGTATGAGGTGATTGGATAATTTTTTGCTTGATTTAGTGAAGCTCGTGGTGGTTAAAGTTGGCATCTTATGAATTTAATTTTTGGATCCTAAGCTGATCAGAGCAACATCAGATGGGAAGCTGTCTCAGGACCAATTGAACGTTCTTATCCGGAGTTGGAATTTGATGACACATGTGACATGTTGTTGTTTAATCATTTACGTCTAAATGTTGAATCTTGAATGTGTCAGATGGTCAAACCATGTAAAACACAGCTTCATTTCAATAAAGTCAAAATTTCAACATCGCAGTCTTCAAAACTTTAAAGTCATCGTATTATAATGAGTGGCATCTCTATGCTGTATATCTTGCCGTTGTTACTAGTAAATATCACAGTTTTTAGATCATATATTGTATTTAACAAGACCATTAAATCATAAATGATCCTTGGAAAATTAAGCTGTTAACTCAGTCAGGACTGGTAGTATTCATGTTAATATTATTTTGAATGATAAACAGAATTCCACGAGTTCTTTAGCGCGTGCTCATCAACTTCCAACTTTACACCAAGAGAAAGAAGCAAAATCTGATCAGGATCGACTTATAAATAGTCAAATATTCATAAAGTACTGGTTTTGTTATGGTATTGAGAAGAAATACCATTTACAGTAAAGAGCAAACCATGATTTAAGATCTTCCTGAAATATTAAAACAAGCTTCAATCTAGGTCAATTATCCACATTAGAACTTTATAGACCATTCGATGGTTGGTTCTACTGCAAATTGATAATTACAATTTACAATACACTTAACAAGCTA
>JAJMAV010000120.1:0-31465 GCA_030565045.1 Starmera caribaea
ACTTCTCTACGGGACGGCCCATATAAAAGTAATTTATTTTTTTACTACTTACATACGGGACACCACATATGTATGTAACAGAATGTTTTTCTCTACTATGTAAATACCGTATGAAAAGAAAACATTGCAAAATTATTTAACCTTCACATTTACATAAGTTATAAATTATAGTCTTTCCATCTGGAATTTGGATACGAGCGGTGGAGACGTCACAGATGGGTGAATCGGCAACTGCTTCTCAGTTAGACAAGCTCCAGAATGTTGTGGGGCTAAGGTTTGTGCTTTCTTTTTTTCAGCCAATTGTTTTTTTTGTTTCTGTAATTATATGGTACTAACATTCTATTACAGCGTCAAGGTGATGAATTCTTCCCTGGAAGAAATATCAGGAGTCCTCTATGCATACACATCCACGCCACATGTGCTAGTGGTGCTGACTCCAAATGGTGTGAACAACAAGTCTTGTAATTTCAGGTTTGTTAAGCCATCAGCTATCAAGTCTTTCAGTATTGTTTCTCAACCAGAAGAAGAACAAGTTTTACCTAAAATTAACATTGATAATATTGATGTTTCTCAGTTGGATGCTGTCATTAAGAGAAACAAAGAGGCTTATGCTGTTTATAAAACGTTGAAGAACGACAATGTTTCCAAAGAAGGACAATTGATTTTCAACACTGTTTATAAAATCATGCCTCAAGTTGAATGGAAAAACAATGATATTGAAGTGATGAATGAGGTTGTTATCACACATCCATATACTTTGGAGAATGTGAGGCTGAAAGGCAAGAAGAAGAATGGGGAAGAGGAAGAAAAAGAAAAAGAAGAAAAAGAAGAACAAGAAGAGCATGATAATAATGCACTAAGGTTGGTGAAGAAAATGGTTGATGGAGTGTGGTCCAAAATTGAAAATGAAAGGAAAGGTGGTTAAAAAACAGGCTACAGGAAAAAAAAAGTCATTCATAAATAAATCTTATACTAATAGATGATACTTAACCTCGATCGCTTTGAACAATGGCATTCCTCTTAAAGTTTTGAACCCAATAAACCCATCAAAGTCATCCCATTCACAACTGAAAATGTAATCTCTATTAAATTTGTTTTCAATATTATTTAATTTCATGTCAAAATAACCGTTGAACCAAGTATAACAGCTGGTGACTCCACATAATGAAACTATATCCAAACAAATACACAAATCCGAAGGTGTAATATGATGAGATTGAAATTCAATTAAATTTCCATTAAAATTGATAAATATTGGATTGAGGATTGGTTCATGTATCAATTTATCGTAATTATTTGCCACGTTATAATACTTCACTTGTATCTTAAGGCCAGCAAATTTTTTAAACATCAAAGAGGTTGGATTAAGAAATTTAAAAGATTCAATTCTAACCTTATAATTTGTTGCAGGGTAACAGTCATTTATAGCATGTAATAGATGATAATCCATGTAACCAATGTATCTCACTTGTGAGAATATTGAGACACCATCTCCAAACACGAACGAAGAGTATATTCTTGAATCTGTGAAAATCTTTCTTGCCTCTATTGGTTTCAATGAATACTTCTTCATCAAATAACAAACAACTAGAGTACCAGATCTACCTTTTCCAGCATTGCAGTGCACCACCGCAATGTTTCCTGGGATGCTCAAATACTCATACAACGAGTTTAACGCAGCTAGTAATATAGGGAACGGTGGAGCTTCATGGTCAAGCCATTGTCCGTAATAATGCACTTTGTTCAACACTTTGTAATCACAATACATTTCAGAGGCGTGTTTTAGGTTCCAAATTTCCCATCCATATCGACCATGTTTGATGTTCAAGAAGTTGACCAAGTCGTTGATGCTGTTTCTGTAGAGTCTCTTGTAAGAAGTGGTAGGGTAGGAACAAACTATCAAGTTCTGTTCAGTGGTGGAAGCTCCAATGTATGAACAGTCAATTGGGATGCCATACTCGTGGTGCTTGAACGCGGTGGTTGGGATAGCCAACACAGACTTGAACAACCACTTCATTGCTGATTTGAGCTAAAGCGTAACAACAATAAGCAGTAGTATTGACTGTTATGATAGGATGAAAGTTATTGAATTGATTTAAGGTGTTAATGGATGCTTTGTTGATTGTGATTTGATGAAACATAATTGGATTTTGTGTCAAATAATTTTTACCACACATTATAACTGACTCTCCTAGCTAATTAATTACTAGTTATTATCGTTATCTGCATTATAAGTTTCAAATCTGGTTATTGATGACGTGCAGCTTCCTCCTAAAATCAGCACTAAATGTTATTGATCTGACAGTTGATCAAGCTGTAGCTGTTACGTCCTTGATCATATAATCAAAGTGTATATATAATAATAATAAACTGATCCACAGTACTGTATACTATTTTTTATGATTTTTAGTACTAGCTGGTAGTGTTGACTTGAAATCATGAATCCCATACTACAATATGAGTACTGAATGATCTCAAAGGCTGAATAATCTGATCATTGCTTTCAAAATTCATGAGTTTAACTCGAGTTCTGTTAAATCAAGCCTGTATCTTGAATTAGTACATCACTCTCTTCTTCTTCTTCTTCTTCTTGTACATATTGAAATTGAATTACGTATTACCCGCCTCAAAATCACTTTTCTCGACGAACAAAACTTTTCATCGTAATATTCACAAACTACACCAACAAGACAGACAGACAGACAGACACACAGCCATCTGAACAACTCAACAAAATGGTCAAACTCACACAAGTCGAAGACGAAGCAGAAACCCAGTTTCAACAAGAACAAGCCACCACCGCCTCCACAGCCAACCCATTTGACGCAAAGGACAAAGAGGAAAACGAAGATGACTTCGAAGATGCCTCTGATGAAGACTCTGATGAATCAGATGTTGAGGACGACTTCGATGAGAACGAAACTATCCTTGAGAGAATTGTTGCTTTGAAAGACATTGTCCCACCAAAACAAAGAGCTCAAGTCTCTAATTTCGTCAGTGGTACTTATTCCTTGATACACTCTTCCGTTGCTAAAGCTGGTAATGCTACTTGGATTTTAACCACTAGTGCTTTATTATTAGGTGTCCCATTATCTTTATCTATCTTGGCTGAACAACAATTGATAGAATTAGAAAAAGAATTTAAATTACAACAAGGTGCTAACGACATTCTTGCTACTGGTGATGCTGCCGCAACCACTGATGCTGCCCCAGTTGCTGCCACTGCTTAAACGCCTCAAGTCTTGTATATTTATCACAATCACATAAACAAACATAAGAAACTTAGTGAGATTAACTTCAAGTTTTGAAGCGTAGTTACTCAAATTTTGGATGTTTAATGCTTAAAGCATAAATATCTAAATAAGTGGTGATTTCAAAAATGATTTCTATGATAAACATACCATAAAACCCAAAGCTGATCCCCAACCCCATCCAAATCAATTCTTTTAAAGCTTTATAACCCAAATACTCTAAAAATTCATTGGCAATTAAAATTATAACTGGAATAAAAGTTGATGGAGTAAAATTCGGGAAAGTTTGTTTTGTTAAATGACCAAGAATTATTCTCCCAACACTGAATGCAACACTTGCTCCAATCATTAAAACAACAGGTAAACTATATTCTTCAATTAAAATTGGATTCAAATACAATAAAACAAAAACTGTTAAATAATAACCAAAAAATGGTAATAGTCCAATCAATGCTTCACCATACTTCTGAGGTTCATCTTTATAGTATTTCTTCACGTTTCTTCTTGCACTATCAATGTTAAAATAGAGACCTAATCCACCAAAAATAATATAAAAATCGGTAACACTTAAATTTAAATTTCCAATTGATATTTTAAAAAACCAAAATTCATGACCGAAAATTCCAGTGATGATGAACAAGCCAACGACCGATAATATGCCTTCAACCGGTCCTGAAAATTCACTTAAGAATAATTTATGAGTATGGTATTCTTCCCATGTACTTAAATAGAAATTTGTTAATGTTGCAAATTGAGAAATAATCAAGATCCAAGTATAACCAAATCCTGCAACTGAACTGAAAATGACAACTCCTAGAGTTGTGTTCATGGTATCAATACAATGATCAAATAGCTCTCCTAGTGGTCCACTTTGACCTGTACGACGCCTGGAAATGTTAATACTTTAAATGATAGAAATCATGTTAACATAAAAGACTTACGCATGAATACCATCGCAAGCATCAAATGTCTGGTACATAAATAGACCAAATGCATATGTGAAAAACCAGTAGCTTGAGCAGTCACTTTTCAATAATGGATCAACAATCAAAACAGTAATAAAATTAACCAAAACAAACCCGAATCCACTTAAAGTGACAACATTTGGACTGATGTTTGAGGTTAGTACTCTCTCAAAAAACTCTCAGCTAGACCTTCTCTTTTACACTCATACTCACGCCATCCAAAGAGGAAAGATTAACTCAAACTTCTGCCAGAAAGGTTTTAAAACATATTTGGTTAGAATGGAACGGTCTTCACTCTGATATCTGAAGTTAAAAAAACAAAGAAACCCGCAGTTAGTTTAACTCATAATTATTCAAAACTGTTTTGGGAACACTCACTTGTACAGTTTCAAGTTGTCCAAACAGCTAGAAGGAAGAAAAAATCCCATTTTGCTGCTGTCTACAGTGTATGTCCTGGAATTCAATTTTAAAATTATTTCAAACGTTTTTCTGCACTACTTATGTTACATGTATATACATATGTAGCAATTTTTGATGGTTAAATTTGAACCAAGTGAAACCAACTATGTATATATGTACTACGTATCTATTATATATGTAGAAAAAAAATTATAAAAAGACCTGGTTTAAGTGAGTTTATATATACATATTTAGAGTGTAAGGTACACACTATATTTAATTATATACATTCGAGAAATAACACTCATGAGACCAAAAGAAAACTTGCAATCCCAACGAGCTCTAATTTACTTGCAAGTAGCCAGCATTTTCGATACAACACCAAGCAACTGTTCGTTCTCGCACGCAGCTGCAACTCTTTCTTTATCGTTCAGCTGCTTGTTGACCTGGTTCTCGCTCTGGTGGGAACCTTCTTTCAATAAAATCGATATCCTGAACCTGGCAGGTAGTGCTCTTTCCAGACGCACTCGTATTCCAAGCCCAATCAACGTGGCTAATGAGCAGTGTGTAATGGTAGGCGTTATTCTGATCACCACTTCACTCATCTGCTTCTGGTCCCTGTGGTCAAACACTTCGATGTCTTGCAAATTCACAACAGACAGTTGGCCCAACGTCAACGGATGCTCTGGGTCAGAAATGGTTGCTATCAAATCGTAAATCTCCTGAGAATCAATATCATCTCCTCCTTCTTGTCCCTGTTGCTGCTTCTCTTCCATGATACTCTCGCTGTCGCTATCACTCACTTCACTTTCGATCTGTGTGGTTCCGAAAAGTGATAACAGTTGCACTAAATTGGCATTCAGCTCCTCAATTTCGCTGCTTTCTTCGAACTTTCTCGTTGGTAGCGCACTGATATCCACGACTTGTGGGTTGGAGTTGATCACTTCGGTCATTTGAAAAGGTTTCTTCGTTGTCTCTTATGTCTTTACATATGTTTGTACAATAATTACTGTATTTCAAATCATCATCAAATATTATATTCCGGGAAAAAAAAGAAATGAAAAAGACTAGCTTTTTTCCGCTCGACTTCGTCTTCGGCCGGCGCTCCATTTTTAATTAGTTGATGAGACTAAAATTTCTAAATTTTAGTAAGAGGTGAACCTCTAGTTGTTCTACAAATAAACTTTGAAGAACTTGTCGAAATGGAAACAAAATAACGAAGAGTTTAGCATCATTTGATAACCATATATCCAATTTTTCACCTTATTTCTAGTAATCGTAGCGCTAATTCCTGACTTTTTTTTTCCCAAAGTTAAAGATGTAAGTTTGGAAAACATTATCTTTTCTATCATCCATATCCGTAATATCATTATCAATTATCTTCAAGCTCATCTGAAGGATATCATGAAATCTCAATGGAATTCTCATCAGCATTGATCAATCATGCAATTATGCAGAAGAAATAAGAGCACTTTAGCTCTTTCTATCTGCTCTGTTTATGTATCATAGTTTTACTGCCAGTGCAATTAGCTGGTTTGAGTAGCAGTCAAGTCGTTGATGACACTAATTGTGTCAGATCTTGTGAAAAAGCATCTGTATTAGGTAAGTTTCCTAAAATAGTTGTTTTCATTAAGCTTTTTCCATTTCGATCTCAAAAGACGTATAAATTTTTTCTAGCTTAGTGAGTGGTATTTTTATATCGCTTCAAGCTCATAGAATAGGATACTCAAGTTTCAAAAAATATAATGGGATTTTCATTGAGATATTCAACAAAACGTCAATTTTTACTAACAAAACTGGCATGATTTTTGTCAAAATTTTTAGTTTTTTCAAAAAATTGCTCTTAACTATGTAAAAATGGCCATTTTCAACAGCAAATTTAAGTAGCTTCCCATTTAAATTTAAAGGTTCGGAAAAGACCACAGAGATCGTCTAGCCAAGTACTACAACTCTATTTCAGTTAAGTTGCCACATTAATTTGAAATTTTTCCAATTCCCAGTTTACCCGGAGGGGCGCTATTTTTATATATTATTTTTAAATTAATTAATTACGACGTTTTAATTTTCAGTCACTATTAACAGTTATAACTTATCTACATGTACATAACTAACTGCTGTGTTGACAATGCCTCAGAATGATAACGAGACAGTTGGTAGCAAGAATGTGCTAATTGCAGTGGGAGGTGCCTCTTCCAGTGGGAAAACAGTGAGAGTTTCTAGCTTCAGGCTGGTGGGTTTTATAACCAACAACTAACAACAAATTCATCCTTAGACATTGGCAAAATTACTTCATTTTATTTTAGATGGGTCGCTTCTGGTGCATCAGGATGATTTTTATAAGGCATGTTTGAGCTGATCTTTTTTTTTCTTAATTGTTCTGAAACTTACCATCGACTTGAACTAACATTTTTTCCAGAACGACAAAGATATCCCTATTGATCCAAAAACTAATGAACAAGACTGGGACTGTCCTGAATCTGTTGATTTTGAAAAATTCATTCAAGAGTTAAATCATTTGAAAAAACATGGGAAAAGACTTTTTACAAACTCAAAAACTTATGAGACGAATGACACAACTTTAGAAAAGTTTGATATTTCAACTGATTTGAAAAATAGAATTAAAAACATGATACATATTACAACTTGTTCAAAAATAATTCTAGTGGAAGGTTTCATGCTTTTCCACGATCATCCTTCTTTCAATGCACATTTTGATCTTAATATTTTCCTTAGAGCTAACTATCTAACGTTGAAAACAAGAAGAGAAAATCGCTCATATCTAACGCAAGAAACAGTTTGGGTTGATCCACCTGGTTATTTTGATGATTTGGTCTACCCATCATATGTTAAATACCATCAGTATCTGTTCAAAAATGAGGACGTCGAAGGTGAGTTGAAAGACGAAGTTAAAAGTGATGTTTTATCTTTTGTTAATGATGAGGGTATCCCTGTTAAAGATATGCTCATATGGGCTGCTATGGTCATAGGTTCTAGGCTATTATAAGAACACGTTGTCATGTTATCTTAGTATTTATTAATATACACTGAATTCAAAACCACTGAAAAATTATAAAATTACTTTTCTCATTTCTTTGATTTTCTTTTGGATTTTTTCAAATATTTAAGTTCTTCCTCATAGATCTCTTGAGCATTTTCTTGTTTTCTTTTAGACTTAGTTTTGACTGAAACAACTTTACCATCTTTCACTGCTTTTTTCAAATCAAGCTCATTCATTTCAACATCTTCATCTTCAATGTTATATTTAGTCAAATTTAGTGAATTGACTAGTTCTTTTTGTCTTTCCTTCAATTCAGAAACTGCTTTCTTTCCTTCATTATCTAACTCCTCCTCTATATCAGATAAGTTCTCTTTAAATTCATCTTCAATTTCCTCACCATTCATTTCTTTAACAGTTTCATCTTCTAAAACTGGCATTGTTTCCTCAATTGATTTACTTAATAATTCTCTGAAATGAACTGAAACTTTTCTCATGATTTTAGAAAACATAGCAATGGTTTGATTTGGCTGTAAATTTAGTTCTTTAGAAATATCATCAATTTTTTTATGTTGTAAACCAATGGCCAGTAATATGGCATTCTGAACACTACTCAACTTGACCCCAGAATCTAATCTCCCACTGAAATACAACATGGAAATCATTGGTAATAAATCAACAATAACATGATAATCTAATAAATTGTTTGCATATGATTCTAATCTTTTCAGGTCAAATGGAGAAAAAACATCATATAATAAGTCCTTGGTTAGTTGTTTCATATTTCTGTCAACTTGTGCAACTTTACAACTTTCGATGATATTCAAAGCTTGAATAGATGGGAATTTTTCAAATTCATAAGATAGAAGTGACAAAAATCTTTTATGGAAATCTTGAGTAAACTCATTTAACCATTTTTTTTCTCTGCCTTCTAATGAGTTGATCATGACACAGGTGTGTTCACCAGTCAAATCATTGGCAGTTTGGCGTAAATAAACTGGCGAAAATTTGTTGTTCTTCCAAAACTTATGCAATTGAGGTGTTAAGCCATATGAAACACCCAAATAGTGTAAATAATGTGGTGGTTTTTCACTTAATTTCAGTAATAATGGTGGTAAAGTTTTTGCATCTCTTAGTTTAACTTCATCTTTCAGTAAGTTAGCATTTTCGAACTCTTCGTCGCTAACTCTTTTAACTGAAAAGTTCTTTGGTTTGGTTGACTCAGAAACATCGGTGAATTTACCTTCAAAATAATCTTTCAATAGTTCCATAGCTCTTGAACCATAGCCCATACTTGCATAATCTGGGTTTGTTGCAATTCTAACAATTCTTGCACCACTCAAGCTTGCAAATTCCTCGTCTTGAAATTGTTGAGAAACCAACCATGGTATTAAGTCACCACCAGCTCTTTGACCACGACTTAAACTGTTACGCACACTTTCTTTAGAAATCTCACCTTCTAAAGCAATTTGTAGAACACATAATGGATCTGGAATACGACCTTCGTTGGCATCAATTGGTGGTAGTAGAACAAACAACTCATGAGCTGGAGCATCACTCATTAACTGTAAATCATTTGGAGAGTTTTTATAATGAGATGCAACGTATAAAGCCATCATTTTTTGCAAGAAGTTTTCTGACACTGGATGGTATGAAAATAAAGTGTCTCTGTTAACAACAAATAAGTTACATTGAGATGGGTGTGGAGTTCCTCTTGCAGCAAATCTTGGGTTTTTAACTAAAGCGACATCAAGACATAATAATTTATTCAACCATTTTTCAACAGGATCACCTGGGGCATATCTAATTGGTTCATCTAACTGTAATTCTCTTAATGTTCTACCAACAACTTCATTATCATTCAAAGACTTATTATCTCTTGAAATGATTTCAGTGTCATCGCCTCTACCATTTGAGGCCGACTGTTCACGTAACTGTTGGATCAGTTTTAATGATAAAGATCTACCAGTACCTTCATAACCGTTTATAGTGGATGCCATGAAAACTAAATAGGGGCCTAATAATTTTTTGACGACTGGTAATGGAATGGCAGCAGCTTCATCAATAATCACTAATTCAGCTTGACCTAAAACATGAGAATCATTTGGATGGATATACTGAATTGTTTGGCGATGTTCTCTTTTGATATCGACCCTCACAATGGCTTTGTTAAAAGATGGGTTGGTAGACTGGATGATATCATAATCCAAATGTTCTTGATAGCCTAATGCGTCAAAGCCTTTGAAAATAAATTCGAATAAGGTTTTCAAATTCTCTGGAGATGGAGAAGTAACAAAAATGTTGGAGTATCCTTGCGAAACAGCAGCGGCAATGGAAATACCTAATGCAGCAGACTTACCTCTACCCCTTCCAGCAGTTAAAGTAACTGTTGATCTTAGTGTTTTTTCTGAAATTGCATCGATAAAGGTTAAAATAGCCTGGGCTTGATTAACAGTTTTTGATAAAGCAACCAAAGAACCCGCTGGTTTGACATCTGCTAAAGATTCTTTCAAAGAGTTCAACTCTTGTTGTTTTGGGGTCAATTCATCGTCATCTTTTGGTGGTAAAGGTTTAACATTTTTGCCTCCAGATAATGGTAAAACGTTCAATTCGTCATCAACCACCAAACAATTTTCACAACCACCTAAAGATAAAATGAATCTTTCATTGAATCTTGCCACGACATCATTATGAGCTTCGGTTCTGTAACGAGAATGGATATCCATTGACATGGTGTATAATTGTTTCAAAGAAGACATTGATTTTAACAATAAAACAACAATACCACCACCTTCGACAGTTTCTATTGTTCTAGCTAACAAATTTGGAGTCAAAGCTTCGAAATCTTGTAAGATACACATACCATAGGTATTACCTAAAATTTTTTCAGTTTCTTTATAATAAACGTATCTAATATGTTGATTTGAAATAAAGGCTTCAAATGGATCTTGGTCACCCACATCCCTGATACCTCTTTTGACGTTTTTTTTGATCTTAGCTTCTCTTTTCTTTCTGTTGGAAGTAAAGTCCAAAAGCTTCTTTTTATATGCCCAGAGAACAGATTTATTCATTTTTAAATCTGCACTCATCATTAAATAATGTAAGTTTGGTAGTTGATTACGGGCCTTGTCGCCAACTATAACAAAAAAAGAACGTTGCTTTTCTTGCACACCATTTCTGATGAGTGCAGGAATACGTGAGTCGATGGCTTTTTTACCCATTCTCTTATATTTCTGGCTGAACTAACTTTTAAAAAAGATTTAAAATTTAGTTTTGAAATATTTTTTTCTTCGACTAATTAAAAAAAAAAAAACAAAAAAAAAACTGTTTTTAGTTCCGGTGGTGATGAGGTGATGAACTTCCAATCAAGCCTCGGATTTGATTTTGCTTGTATCTACAAACAAATTTGTACATACTACAAACTACAAACTACAAACTACAAACTACAAACTACATACTACATACTACAAACTACAAACTACAAACTACATACGACATACTACAAACTACAAATTAGACATTTTTCACAAGAAATTCTTAGAAAAGTTAAGAAAATCCATTTACCTAATAGTATAATTAATAGAGATTTTATGATTAGGTGATATATGAATCTTGGTATACAGCTCTTTGAAGTTTGGACTCAGGAATATATTTAAATTTCTAACCAGAGCAAATCACCGAGTGTAAAAAAGTCCAGATTCAGTTTCATTTTGCTTCCAAACATCACATTAACTATCTATACTTAACTTTCAACTTGTAAGCTGGTGTAAATATCACAGTTTACTTGATTACTTATGAGTTATCAATTAATACATACACCGTACACGGTACTAGGTAGTAGAGTAGACTGTGGTACTGTGTAGTGACTGTACACACTGTAGTATACTACAGTGTACACTGTACACTGGTACAAAATTAAAATCGTGTTAAAAAACACATTACTGCGGCTCTATGCGGGGCCGGTGAACTTTCTGCGTTATCGCGCAGTCAGTAATTGTTCAGGACACGCTTGATCTTCAAAAAACCAAAAATCTTGAACTTTTTGATTGTCACAAAACCACAAAAGCTTCCTTTTTATAAACACAGAAACCAAATCTTGTCACTTTGTGAGTCCAGCAATTCTAGACGGGCTCACTGCACACAAACAACAAGCTCAGAGACCAAGCGCTACATTGGGACTAACACTCAAGTTACAGAGAATAGACCATAACAGTGAGACCCAAATATACCTGGATGAATGATGCAACATCTTTAAGTGTCGGTATTGGATCCAATGCAAAAGCGCCTGTTTTTATGAAGTACACATTGTCTATTACAAGTATTATGTGGAAGAAGAAGAATTCAGTGAAATATCCATGCTTCTTTGAATTGGTTTTTAAAGTATTGGAATTTAATAGAAAACTAATGCTTATTAGTTGGTGTTGCCATTTAAATTCATGATTAGCATTGGATCAAAACTTGGCCAAAAGATCAGGTTTATACTTTATCAAAGATGGACTCCATTTATTAACAAAATCTCAATTGATTAAAGAAAGTGCACCACATTCCTTCACTAAAATTACATTTATAATTATAAAGTTACTAGGTTCTCATTTATTATTATCAATTGTTTCTTGTTAGACGCAATACACTATTTCATTCAGCATGGAAACCCCCAACAGTGATCTATACAGAGTCAACAGAAGTAACACATTCCCTTTGGGTGTTTCCTCAAGTTTGAAAAAAAAATTGGCTCCAAGATCAAGCTTACAGTTTAAAGTTGGACCCCAATTCACCCCAACAGCGTCAGTTATTCCAATTTATAACTCACAAGGTTCAATTGTTGATCCTGTTTTATCGCCAAGAATTGATAGGGGCTTTGAGAGAATTGATGATGAATGGGTTGGTTATAAAAGAAACTATTTCACTTTGGTTAGCACATTTTATTTTCAAAACACATCATTCCAATCATTTGCATCAAATAATTATTTCATCACTTCTGGGAAAAACAATCAAAAGGTAAGAATTAAATATTTTGGAATTCGGTTGATCTCAAGATGTGCAGAAGATAAAAGTTTAGTTACCCTTGTTCAACATACTGCTAAACGTGATAGAGGTCCTCAATTTTCACCACCTATTCACCCGGCAGTTCCAAGTGATCTTCCTGATCATAATATTATTAGAGAAGCTGCAAATGTTAGAAACACTTCAAAAATCGCTAGGTTGAATTCAGTGTTTTTTTTTGATAGAGATTTGCATGATAATAACGCTAGTTATGATATTTCAGGTTTAAAAGATTATCCCTCTGACAAAATTATAAAAGTTGCTCGTTATGAAAGAATCCAGTTTTCTTCTTCAATAAATCATAAAAAGCCATTATTGAATAATAAGCATTTCAAGTTATATGTTGAGCTTGTTGGATTTTTAGAATCAAGTGAAATTGTCTCTTTAGCATATACTGAAACACCACCTTTAGTTGTTAGGGGTAGATCACCATCAAATTACCAGCAAAATTTATCAGAAGCTTCTATTAACCACTTTTTAACATCCACCCCAGCAGAAGATCAATCAGGTCAATATGACATCACAGGTAAAAAAATTCATAAGAAAGATGATTATGATGATTATGATACATATGAAATTTTAAGAAATGCAACAAGAAATCTTTCAAAAACTCCAACTGCATTCATTGATAATTCAACTCCATCTGCTTATGGTTCCCATGACAATATCAATGACACTAACATTATGTTTTCAGGTGAAAAAGAAAACATTGATCCATTAAAACCATTTAAGAAAAAAAGAGGTAGAAAACCAAAAATCAAATCACTTTTGAAAGAGTTAGATAACAAGAGTAATGTTTCTGTTTTACTGTCAAGCTCTTATTCATCATCTATTCCAGATACCACCAAGCGTCCAAAAAAACTTCCGGGTATAAAAGCCTTGAATTTAGTCAAAAAACTTTCAAAGAGAAGACTTGATATCACACCATCCATTGGTAATAAGAAAAAAAGCAGAGTTTCCACGCATGATATGAAAGAGTTTATTGATGATGTCTTGATAAAAAGTGATCAGCAAAAACTTCAGCTTTCTCATTCAAATATTTATCAAGAGAGTGAGAATCATCAAACAATGTTCAACAACATTCATGAATATTCTGCATCAGATGTTTCTGGTTCTGAAAATGATAATCATTATAAGCAGAGCTCTTCCGAGCCTAGATACAATGACCTTGAATATGAATATGAATATGAATATGAATATGAATATGATGAAGAAACAAAACATGTTGTTTTGAAACATAAAAACCAACAAACTCTTCTGACTCCAAGAGGAGCATCAACTTATTCCAATATTTCACAATATTATAATATCACTAACAATGATACTTGCTCCAAGGATTTTGAATTTGCTAATCCTTTTGAAACCCAGTTTGAATTTAATGAAGATTTTAGTGAAAAACCAAGACAGTTTTATTCAGTGCAAGCAACGCATACGCAACCTCTCCATTTGCTGCCTCCGTTAGTAAGTCAATACCATACACAGATGAGTCTGACTAATAATGCGTTTGACTTCAATTTCAATGGACATCACAACATGGGTTTCAGTCCTTCACAAAATAACTCACTGAAACAAGACTATGAGGAAGATATAATGACTCTCAAAGAACATATAGATTTTGAATTTTCCAAAAACCAGATGGCTGGACTTGCAAACATAGACTCCAATGTGCAACCGTCTGCAATGATGTGTGGTGAACACTGCGATGAAGTGTCCAGTTTCATTAATTTTTAACTTGTCTTTTTTTTTGGTTGATTTGAACTTTTGATAAAACTCCAAAATCTCCACGCATCTCATTTTTACATCTTTCTAGAGCTTTTCAAACTTTAATAAACCATTCTTAATAGAGTCTGTTTTTGTAGAATTGAAGTTCGACCTTTACTACATATTGCAATTTATTATCATATAAATGTATGTGTGTACAACATTCAAAAAATTTTCAAATTGTATGAAAAAAAATTTGACATAAACAAAATTGTGAGAGAACCTCCAACTTTCAAGTGCTGTTGTTGGTACCCTATTGCTACGCTGAATATGGATGAAAGACTTATACATGGCACAACTGATGTCTCAGGAACAGCTTCTGAAACAATACAAGCACCAAGTTTGGATGTTTTGGACGGTAGAAAAGCTGAACAACTGAATAACCAAGCTGAAAGAGGTGACATAAACGCTGAGGATGCTGTACAATTCGAAACAGTATTGGTGGAAAAAAATGCACAGATTTTGAAACAAAAGACAGAAGACCACTTACAGATCATCACAAATGTCCAAGACTCTGAACCAATTTTAACAGAAGAAACAAATTTGGAAGGTTTGGATTTCCTTGATCAAATTCTAGATCAAGCGGACCAGAAGAGTGGCCAAGCTAACGATGAAATTGCAGTGTTCCAAAACAAAAAAGATGGGGATGAAAAAGTTGGCTCTGGATCAGACTCAGACAATTCTGATTCTGATTCTGATTCTGATTCTGATTCTGATTCTGATTCTGATTCTGATTCTGATTCTGATTCTGATTCTGATTCTGATTCTGATTCTGACGGTGAACAAGAAGAGCAAGAAGTAAGTAATGCAGAGCTAGTTGATTTTGATGAAGAAGACAAAGAGGGAGACACTCAAATTGTTTCAAAAAATGAAATTGTTGACGAGAAAGCTGATGTTTTACCACAAGATTTTGTAATAGGGCCTGATGAACAAGTCAATGAAATTGGTGAGATCACCTCTATGGTGTCAAAAAGTATTATTATAAAAGGAAATTTGTCTGGTGAGGACAAGTTTTTGAAGGAAGGATCTGTTTTGTGTCTCGAGGATAGAACCCCATTGGGATACTTGTTTGAGATCTTTGGTCCTTTAGCACATCCTTTTTACAGAGTTAAATTTAACTCAGAAGAAGATTTGAACAAGTTCAGTGATAAAAAGAACTCAAAAGTTTACTATGTTGTTCCAAAATCTGAATTTGTTCTCACTGAATCTATAAAACATATAAAGGGGACCGATGCTTCCAACGACAATGACGAAGAGCTTCCAGAAGAAGAACAGGAGTTTTCAGATGATGAAATGGAGAGACAGTTTAAGAAATCTAAGAGCAAGAAGAGAAAGAATAGGACCAACAACAATTCAGACCAAAATGATATCAGAAGGCCGATTCATACTCAAAACCAATCGAGGTTTCAATATGAATCTAGAAGCCAGCGTCAGCAGAAATCTCAACAATCAAGGCCTACTTTTAAACCACCTGTTGGTATGATCAGAGCGAATACCAATGTCACAACTACTCCTGGACAATTACAGTCTCATAATCAAAATCAACAACTGCAAATTCCAGTCATGCCGTTGATGCCAATGATGCCAATGATGATGCCCAGAATGACAGGTGTGCCTCCAATGCCACAAATATCGAATATGCCTGCAATGCCAATGCCACAGATGCCAATTCCTATGTCGCCGATACCAATGCCTGATCTACCAGCTGGTACTGATTCTTTGCAAATGCAACAGTTGCAGCAACAGCAATTTATGCAAATGCTGATGATGCAGCAAATGTTTGAATTTCAACAGCAATACCAGCAAGGTCTCAATCAATGATAATTTAGAGAAAATCTATATTAAATAATTCTACGGTTTATTTCAATGAAAGTCAAATTAATTCAAATTATTCAAATATCATACGTTCATAGACTTGATATCCTTGCTTTTGAATTGATGCTTATGTTTTCGTTGATATCTTCCAATGCCTTTGTAGCAAATTTCAATGCATCTGGAGGGAAACCTGCTTTTTTGGCAACGTTAATTGCAAAAGATTTTTCTGAGACACCATCTTCAAGCTTATGGTTGAATTTAATATCTAGACTTTTGGTATTTTGTGCGGTTGTTTTTTTAAATTTCAAGTTTTTTATTATTTGATTTTTTTCACTTAATTCATAAATTTTCATCCCAAAATGTGTAGCAAATAATCCACGACATTTATTTTTTGAAATTAGATGCTGTAGCGTCCCATATGCAATGGCAACACCTTCATCGCCACTTGTTCCTCTTCCAATTTCATCGATTATTGCCAAAGATCTCGTAGTGGCACCTTTTAAAATATAACTGGTTTCAATCATCTCGACCATGAATGTACTTAATTGGTTATATAAATCGTCTGCTGATCCAATTCTTGAAAAGATTTTATCAACAATACCAATTCTTGCTGCTTTTGCAGGAACAAAAGATCCAACTTGTGCTAAGATTATGATTACTGCAACTTGTCTCAAAAATGTCGATTTCCCACCCATATTTGGTCCTGATATGACATAAAACTTGTCATTTTCAGATAATTGACAATCATTCGGTGTAAATTGACGTAAATCATTGTTCAAACTCTCTTCCACAACTAAATGTCTACCGCCTTTGATTTCAATATCTTTTGAATCATCAACTCTTGGACACACAAGATTCCTCTCAATTGCCAAGTTTGCAAACGAAGCAACTATATCAATATGATCAATTACACTAGTCATTTTTCTTAATGAAGATGAATTCTTCAAAACTTCGGTGGTAAGCTGTGAAATTATTTTTTCTTCTTCAGATGCAATACACAATAACTTCTCTGTAATTTCTGTTCCAAGTTCTGACCATGTTGATGATTTGATGATCCTTGAAAACTTTCTTGATTGAACAATTGTTATGTCATTTAATAAGTCATCATCAATTGTAAATTTGTCATCCAATCCATTTTTGATGGTTTTAGCATTGATGAAAACTTGATATCCATTTTCAGGTAAGTGTCTAAATTTTACTGTCACGCCAGGATATTTTGTTTCAATTTTGTATTTGATAAAATCACATTGATCCAAGAGTTCATTATATTCCTTACGCAACAAGCTCAATTTGGTACTAGCAGTTTCATTGACCCGCCACAAAGTTTTTCTAACAATTTCATTCCTGTCTGCTTTTGAAAGTAAAGTTGGAGATGTCTCATTGGAGTGGAACACTTCGTTATTTGATTCATCATTTGAAAATTCGTTTTCATCTGGTTGTTGCTCTGTGAGATTTCCTTTCAGATTCCTTGTTACATATCCTTCATTCAATACCTTAAATATTTTATTTGCTAACTCTTTATTTACTGTAACACAATCAATTAAACCTCTCAAAATCTTTGAACTTGTTTTTGAAGTTTGACATTGTTCGTTTAAGATCAAACAGATTGCTTCAAATTCATTGATAGTCTGGGCAGTATATAACAAGCTAAGTGCATCTGTTTTACCAAGAACGAATCTTTGAATTATTCTTGAAACATCCTCGACTTTCTCTAAATGACTTACAACATCATTTCTAAAGTTTGAGTTTTTGTAAAACAACTTCACCAAAGTTTGCCTTCTTTGAACTTCTTTAGAATTTGTAGAAGGAAAGGATATCCAATTTTCTAGTTTTCTTGCACCCGAGCTTGTGCATGTTCTTTTGACTGATCTGAGTAGTGAACCAACTATAGAATCATTTCTGAAACTTCTGTGTAACTCTAACGCTTGGGCTGTTCGGGCATCTATTTGCATGATTTCTGTAGGTAGAACCCTGACCGGTAACTGTAAGTTTAATCTAACTTGTGGTAGATGATGTTGAACATAATATAGAAGTCTTCTCAATGAAGCATTTTCTTTCAATGATAGTCCATTCACAGCCTCATTCCATTCATATTCATTACAATCAAAGCTTTGGCTGAATTTCTCAATGGGAATCAGTGATGCATCTTGGTACTTAATTGGATATTTCTTTAGTTCTGTTAGTTCTGGATACCATGAGCCACTTGTAATGTTCAAATTCAAAAACTCGGAGTCTAGGACGATTTCATTTGGATTAATACTGGAAACCGCCGACAAGACATTTTCCATTGTGGTGTTTTGCATAAAAGTAGCACCCACAGATATATCAATCCAAGCTAGTGTCACTTCTGCCGTTTCTAACAGACTTTTTTTGCTGGCGGGTTTGGGAAATCCAATATAAAGCAAGTAATTGTTCTTTTGTGGATTCATGAACTCTTCATCAATTAAAGTACCAGGAGAAATGATCCTAGTCACTCGCCTTGTGAACACATTGGGATTATTTTCTGTAATGATGTCAGTTTTGAATTGGTCCACTAGAACAACACCTTGGCCATTCTCTTGAACTAATATTTTCAAATACTTTTGTAAATTGTTGGTTGGGAATCCAGCCATTGGAATTTCAAGGTGTGAAGTTTTCCTTTTGCTCAGAGTAATATTCAACATCTTTGAGTATTCCACTGCATGCTCAAAATAGAGCTCATAAAACGAGCCGATCTGAGTTAAAACAACACAGTCTTTATGTGCATCCATCGTTTGCCTTACCAACTTTAAAGAAGGTGGCAGCTTCTCCAAGATGTCTTCCTTTTTGATATTTTTACCTCTCGCCACTTCAATTGTTGATTCCTCGTTGTGTTCTTTAATTTCTATATTCCTTCTTCCTCTCAGATCAATATCTTTCAGTGAAAACTTAATTTTGATGGGTGGTACTAGCACATTGCTGTTTGCTTCGTTCAAACTGGAGAGCCCTCTTCTTAGAACTATCGCACTTCGGGTTAATTCCGGCCCCTTTATATATCGGATATGACAGCTCAACATCCTCGAACTAATTCATGGCTTCACGAGATCAATGATCAAAGATTATTCTACTTTTTTTTATTTCCGTGGAATTTTGAGTAACTTGATTACTTATACATATGTACATACTCATAATTACAATATGTATCATCTGTCTACATAAACGCTAACTACACTTGAGATAGCATTACATGGCCCAGTTATTACCTCTACAGTGTCTGGCTTTACTTGTAATATTGCGTGCACTGAAGCAAATCTGTTTCTCTCAATTTAAGCCAAACTTAATTCAAATAACCTTTACATCCAGGTGCTCCACAAAGACATTTCACGCGCTCATTATCATTTGTTTCACGTTCAAACTTGTAGTCATACGTTAGCTCCTCATTGGTTGCAATATCTCTAAGTGCGTAGATGACAATTCTTTTTTGTCCTTCAACTTTGATAATTTTAGCTGTGCAGCTTGGAACACAACAATGATTGATAAATCTAGCAATACCACCTTTCTTGGTTGCGTCGATCACCGTGTTTTCGTCTACTCGGAAAAGGTAGCTTGAGCCTATACCGGAACGCAAATACGCCTTCTCACGTAAATCTGCCACTTGTTGTCTGATCCTTTCACCAACATACTCAATAATCATTTCGCGTTCAGCAATTGGCTCCAATGCGTAAAGACCCCAATTATGAATTGCTGATCTTGCAAATGAAACTGGCTTTTTTCTTTTGTTCAATTGATTTAGTGTTAAAATTTCATTAGATGTATTAAAATTGGTATTAACTTCATAAGCGAATCTTCTATTAATTGCTCTGTTATTTCTTGAGCTTTGGATTTTGGAATTTTCATTCTCTTCGTTATCTTGAATTGTAGTTAATGGATCATGTATCTTTTTCCTGTGTGGTAAATATTCGACTTTGACAGAATCTTGAATTTTAAAGTATCCTTCACTTCTACTGGATCCTGTTTTGTTTCGGAGCTTGATTGGAATGGTTGGTTCTAGCTTGATTTTGATTCCAATATCTTGAGACCCACTGTTTATCATCTTGCTGTTCTTCGATTTCCACGCCAAGTATGATATTGTTGTGAGGTCTTCGGTGACAGTATCTTGATCCATCTCTTTGAAAAGTTCTTTCAAGATCTCAAAATCCTCCTTATCTTTAACAAAATCTTTAACTCCATCAATATCATAAAGTATATCTTTGATTTCATGGTAAACAGGAATTGGAAGTAAAGTTGAAGTGGGCTTATATTTTTCCTCAAATGAATCAAATTCATTCTCAATAATTTGACCAACAACTTCCATTTTATTATCTCCATCTTTGATAGCATCGGCCTCTGGTGAAGTTTCTACGCTAGCTTTATCTGTAATTTGAAGATCATATTCTTCGTCATCTTGGTCTGATGAACTTGAGTATAATAAAGATGTTGACCTACTTGATTGTTTGATTTTTTTCTTAGCAGGTTCTAAACTTTCATCAATATCGAGTTTGGAAGGTAAATTTGGAGTTGATTCTTTGGAACTGTGCAGGTCCTCGCCATCTTCATCGTTCTCAAAATTTAATCTAAACCCCATTGGAAGCACTTTCTTTCTTGGTTTCTGTTTTGATTTTTTCAAAACAAATAAAGCATCTTCATCATTATTGTTGTTTGTAATGATTTTTTTTTTGAACCTTGGGATCTTAGGTAGCTCACTTTTCAACAAAAAAATATCTGTTGTGGCTTCCTGTTTTGTAGAAGTAGTGTCGATAGTAATTTGTTCAATTTTTGGAGTTGGTATTGGAGGAAATAACTTAATTTTTAAATCAGGGAAGTTATCAATATTCAAAAAATCATAAACAGCAGGAGCAATAATCTTGTTCCTGATATCTTTCTGTAAAGCTGCTTCCAATTCTTTAGTCAACAACGATGTAGCTTCAATGATAGGATTTCTAATTCTCAATGAAAGCTCATTTTCATTATAATCATTCTCATTGAAGGATTCTGGTAAATGTAATTCCATATACAAGTTTACCGTTAAAATCTTGTTACCATTTTCAAAATGATAACATCTCCTAGCTTCTAAGGGACTGTTAAATAGAACAAAAGCTCCGATCGAATCATATAGAACTCTTGACCAATCGTATAGTTCCAAAGCTTTTTTAATATCATTTTTTTCAACTTGACCTTTCAAGTATTTTGAAGGAATAAAAATGAAAGACCTATTTTTGATGTATTTATTTAATTCGTGTGGTATAGCAAAAAGTCTTCCAATACCTTCTTGATTTTGATTTTTCTGATTTTCTTTTTGTTCGACTAATTCTTTCAAATCAAATGAGGACTTCTCAGAGTTCTTTGGGGATTGTAAATGTTTAATATCTTCTTGTTTTAGGTAACCATTGGTGACATGATGACGGTTAATAGCAGATATAATTTTTTTTGGTGCTGTAGGTAGCTCTATTTTCTTCTCGTGAATCTCAAGTTTTTTAGTTTTCAGTAGATGTTCTTTGATTGCTTTATCCTTCACCTGAGACAACAATTTATTACCAATGTTCAATCCAACATTAATCTTCAGGCCTTCTAATATAGTGTTATTCAACTCACTCACGGCCTTTGTAGCGGATCTGTGTGCTTTATCAATTGAAATACCGCCAAATTTGACACGGATGATGCCTAGGGGCATGGCAGTTGATGGGTCTAAAATACTTTCAAACTCCAGAACCTCTCCTAGTTGTTTCAATTGATTTAAAATATAATTTTCATTTGAAGATTTCGTTAGACCATATATTATGATTTCATCTGGAGGTGGAGGCCCAACTGAATTGTCATCATAAACAAATTTAACGGATTGTAATGACTTGAAAGGAATTTTCTTATGCCTTTTCAAAGTTGCAAGTTCCCTACTGAAAGCTGTTCTATCTAATCTTGGATCTTTGGGATTATGAGTTGAGCTCTCTTCAAAAAATTTATAGACTGCATTATCCCCTTTGGATATATCTTTTTTTATTTCTGGATCATAAATAACTTTATATGAGCGTTTTCTATTTGAATTCTCTATTGGTGTTCGTACATAAGATCCATCTGGATTCAATAAATGCATATGGTGATCAAATTTATGTTTTTCACGTATGCTCCATCCTTTTGCATAACTGAACGGTTTTTCTGAAAGCTTTGTTTGATTTGTATCAGATTTCTCACCTGAAGGTGAAGTAGTTGAATTCAAAACATTTGAGTTTAATGATGTTTTCCTTAATGGTGGTGTGTATGAACTTGAGTATGGTTTTGAATGTGAGTTTGAGGTTGAGTTGGGATGTGGGTGTGAATTAGGTCTATATGCATCTCCATTCGAAAAAGAGCGAGTGTTATTGGAATTGTGGTATTGTTTTCGCACATATTGCTCCTCCTTTAGTGCTCGTCTGTGTCCTCTATTATAATGTGTTGAGGGAACATATATGTCCTTGTGAGATCTGTAAGACACGGACGATGGAGAAGCGCCGTGGTGGTGCTGTTGATAGCTTCTTCCACTGTGATAACTCTGGTTATTGTCGTACTCGTCGCCGTTAGAATAGCGATCGGAGAAAAAAGACGACAGTCGGTCGTTTTTTTGTGACATCCCTACCTTCTTATCTGCTGCTTGTAAATATTCTCTAGTTGATTGAGAGCTTTTGAACAGTATTCTGTGTTTTGTTTACTTCTAAATTCTATTTTTTTTACGTATAATAATTATAATTTCTGAAATTTATTTGGAAAATCAAGAAAACCCATTACCCGGCTGTGAATACTACACTTTTTATATACGTAGGTAAGATGTAATAATGTGGTACAGCTGGAGTCTGGACTAGATAGATGAGTTGACATAACATAATTACACAAGCCAACATTATGTTTCAAACGGTAAAGCTTATTATTTGTGCTACGGTGTCACCAAGTTACTGTGTTTCTGTTTATAGGAATCATGTTCTAGTTTTGGTGCTAAAATCCTCGCGTTTTCAAGCGGGCTTTTATATCAGCCATCCATCTTTGATGCTCATCTCTCATCTGAGTTGAGTGGAATTGCACTCTCTTGGAAATCAATGTAGGCTTAGTGTAGAAGGTGTTTGAGTCATTTTCCTTGTATTTTTTCAATAGTTCAGTGAACCATTTGGAATGAATTATTAAATCGCCAACAATTGATATGCTGGTTTTCATTTGCTCCAGAAGAAGTCCTCCTTTCTGTAAATCAAACATGTACTCCAATATCTCTTTCTTTGATCCTATTTTATTTTTTAAATCTTTTTGATGTACTACAAAGAAACAATTCAGTATTAGTCCACAGCACAAAAGCCATTCGTTAGATATCTTGGGTCTGTAGAGCTTAAAAGTTTGTAAGATATTTTCTGTAACACATTTCTCTAACTGAAATTTATTGCACAATGTGATGATGTCATTTTCAGATACCTCATTGGTACGACTTGCTAGTCTTGGAGTAAAGGGTATATCAAATGATTTAGTTGGAGAGCCATTGATTCTTGAAGGAGTTAAAAATTTTTTGGTTAGCAAACCCTTGACTGTTGAAGAGGGTTTCGAATTAGAGTGTGAATCTCTTATCTTCATTTTCTTGCTTGGTGTTCTAGGTTCTGAATTTATAAAAGTGTCTGGAGCTTTCGATTCTTCAAGAGAGACTGAGGATGCATATTTCCTTTTTGAAGATGAGTTGGACTCTATGTTCATAAAGCTCTCTGAAACCAGCAAATCTCGTGATTTTGTTGATCCAGATTGAGCATCACTTGCTTCTCTTTTTCCATCCTCTTCTTCATCCTTTGCGGCTCTTTTCAGCTTCCCAATCAATGACATTTTAGCAGAATCATCTTCATAATCAAGACCAATTCCCATGGCCATTTTCTTCAATGGTGATGGAGTATTCGGTGCTGAATCTTTTTGTCTCTTCTGTGGAGAAGTGTTCAAAGACGCTCTGCTTGGTGATCGTGACTTTTTCAATGGGAGCTGAATGTCGTAGAGCTTCAATGAGTGCTGGAACAGAATCAGTAATTTGTTGGTTGTGCTTTTGTTGATTGGTGCTGAGTGCAAATCAATGTTCTTTAGATTGTACTTCTTTTGAAATTTAAGTGCTGTTAGCACAACACATATGTGGAACCTGGCCACCTCTTCGCTTTCTCGTAGCGACACCTTGCTTTTGGATGCCTGGTATAAATGCTCTGCCTCAAGTCTGAAGTCCTGAGGCACTGGATCCCAAGAAACGTGACACACACTGTAGATGACGTTTGAGAGTGCGTTGTTCATTCTCTGCTTTTCTTCAACCACCAGTCATCAATCTTCAATCTCATTGATTGATGCTAACTAGCTACTTTTGAGATTCATTTTAACAAATTTATTCAAACCTGCGTGTGTCCACTGTCCATATTCAGATCGCGTGGCCCTACCAGCTTGAAAAAAAAAATTATTTGAAGTGAAATATTTCAAAATTTAGATGCAACTTCAGTTGAGAGCTCACAGTTCGATAAAACCTTTTTTCTGGACAGTGGCTCGCACACTTTTGCAGAGCACACTTTTTGAGAACACTTTTAGCACACCGACACAGGCGTGTTTTATGTTGATTTTGCATACTGCAGCGAGAAATTTGGTGCGTTCACATTTGACTTCAACTTCAAGTTGTAAATTGGCCACAATCAAAAAGAGTATAGTTGCTTCTTCATTTCAACTCTTTACAAGTTCACACACCTTCCATACACACGCATACAAACATCTTTTCACAAAAATGACCCAAAAAAGAAGAGTTAGTTCTCTTAAAAACAATGGCTTCAGCAAAAAGCTCAAGTCTGATGACCTTGAAAATACCGAAACCAGTACCGGGTCTAGCACATCATCTGTTAACTTCGAAAATGAAGACATTGAATTGCTTGATGTAAAACAAATTAATAACAACAATGCAGCTGAGATAGTAACTTCCTTAGACTCCGATAATAAATGGCATGAAACCATTAACAAGGTTGTAAAGAGTGTTGTTTCCATTCATTTTGCTCAAACAGCCAGTTTTGATTGTGATCCCAGTCTTGTTAGTGAGGCAACTGGGTTTGTTGTTGATGCAGAAAAAGGTATCATTCTAACCAACAGACATGTTGTTGGTGCTGGTCCTTTTGTTGGATACTGTGTTTTTGATAATCATGAAGAAGTTGACGTTATTCCAATTTACAGAGACCCTGTTCATGATTTCGGATTTTTGAGATTTGATCCATCAGCTATTAAATATATGCAAGTTCAAGCTTTGGAATTAAAACCTGAATTAGCAAAAGTTGGATGTGAAATTAGAGTTGTTGGTAATGATGCTGGTGAAAAATTGTCCATTTTGGCTGGTTTCATTAGTAGAATTGATCGTAACGCTCCTGACTATGGTGGACTAACCTATAATGATTTTAATACTGAATATATTCAAGCTGCTGCCAGTGCTTCTGGTGGCTCAAGTGGTTCCCCGGTTGTTGACATTAATGGGTATGCTGTTGCTTTACAAGCTGGTGGTTCAACAGAAGCTTCAACAGATTTTTTTTTGCCTGTTTATAGAGTTTTAAGAGCTTTGACATGCATTCAGTCTTCAATTCCTGTCACAAGAGGTACAATCCAAGTCCAATGGATTTATAGACCTTTTGATGAATGTCGTCGTTTAGGTTTATCAAGTCAAGCTGAAGCTGAAGCAAGAAAAAAATTCCCAAATAACATTGGTTTATTAGTTGCTGAAGTCATCTTGCCTGAAGGACCTGCGGATGGCAAAATTAAGGAAGGTGATACATTGATTTCTGTTAATGGCGAGTCAATCTCAACTTTCATAAAAGTTGACGATATTTTAGACTCATCCATTGGCCAGGAAATTGAACTCGTTTTACAAAGAGGTGGAAAAGAAACCAAAGTCTCTGTTAAAGTTGGTGATCTACATGCAATTACTCCAAATAGATATTTAGAGGTTGGTGGGGCTTCTTTTAATGATGTTAGTTATCAAATGGCGAGAATTTATGCTGTTCCTGTTAAAGGTGTTTTCATCAACAATGGACAAGGTTCTTTTTATTTGAATAAAAATGAAACTACTGGTTGGATTGTTGGAACTATCAATGATATTGATGTCAACAACTTGGATGAATTCATTGAGGTTATGAAAAAAATACCTGATAGATCAAGAGTTTCAATAATTTTCCGTCATATCTCAGATTTGCATTCTCCTCATATTTCAACATTATATATAGATAGACATTGGTGTACAAGCTTTAGAATTGCTACAAGAAATGACTTAACAGGCTTGTGGGACTTCAAAGAGCTAGATTCTCCATTGCCCCCTGTTGAAATTAAACCAAGTTATGCAAAATTTATTGATTTACCTGTTGAAGAAAACAATTTGAAGAAACTAAGTAAATCTTTGGTTTTAATCACATCAATTACACATGTCCCAGTTGATTCATATACCTCAAGTAGAAACAGAGGTTATGGTGTTGTTATTGATGCTAAGAAAGGTTATGCCATTGTTTCTAGATTCATTGTCCCCCATGATTGTTTGGATGTTGATGTTTGTTTTGCAGAGTCTTTAATCATTCCAGGAAAAGTTGTATTTTTACATCCAACTCAAAATTATACAATCATCAAATATGATCCAAAATTAATTGAAAGTGAAATCATTACACCTACTTTCAGTAACACTCCTTTGAAAATAGGAGATAAAGTCAAGTTCATTGGTTATAACTACAATTTAAGAGTTGTTACTACTGACACCAAGGTTTCAGATATTGCCACCATTAATATTCCAAGAAATGTTATGTCGCCACGTTACAGAGGCTCCAATTTAGAAACTATTGCCGTTGACTCAAATCTTGCATCAAACTGTGGATCTGGTATTTTAGTTGATGAAACAGGAACTATTAGAGCACTATGGTTATCATTTTTGGGTGAAAGTAGTGGTGAAAATGACACTATTTATAAAATGGGTATTGATATAACAGAAATGAACACAATTATCAAGAGGTTTCAAAATTCAAATGATGATGAAATTATTTCACCAAAAGTCAAAATCATTGATTCTGAGTTTTTTGGTTTATCAATTGCTCAAGCAAGAATCAGAGGAGTTCCACAAGAATGGATCAAACAAGTTGAAGAAAGTGGTAATGATAGATTACAATTTTTAGCTGTTGGCAGAGTCAGTTATAATCCAATTGATACTGAAAAAGATGTGAAATATGATAGTTTGGAAGCTGGCGACATTGTTTTGTCAATTGAGGGTAAATTGGCCATGAATATTAAGGACTTACCAGCAATAGTTGATTCACCTGAAACTGAATATTTGAATTTTAAAATTATCAGAAGAAAACAAGAACTAAATTTGAAAATTCCAACTGTTGAAGTCCCAAATACAGATCATTTAGTTTTTTGGTGTGGTGCAGTTTTACAAGCTCCTCATCATGCTGTCTGTCAATCTATGACTAATTTGCCTAGTGGTGTTTATGTTACAAATAAATCCAGTGGTTCACCAGCACGTCATTATGGAATAAGTTCAACAAATTTCATTACACATGTTAATGAGTTATCAACTCCAAATCTTGAAGAATTTGTTAAAGTTGTTAAACAGATAGGAGATAATACTTATTGTAAAGTCAGATTAGTTTCATTTGATAACATTCCATTCGCAATTTCAATCAAAACCAATTATCATTATTTCCCAACTGGTGAACTGAAGAAAGATCCCAAAACTAAAAAATGGGTGGATATTGAGTATGATGAAACCAACGATAAAAGCAAAGTAACAGAAATATAAAGCTGAACTTATATTCTAACACATTTTATCGCATCCTTTGTATAACTCCCTATTGTCCCCTGAATTGCTGACGCCTTAAATACATTTATCAAACTATTTACATTGTATTTTTATTGATATTTCTATTATCATGTTATTCATTCAATTATAAATTATATACATTCCACATTTCAAATCTAAACGATCATAGTTTACTCATTGGTTGGCCTTTTTTATATGTAGGATTTCTAGGAATCAATTTTTTCAATTTTCTAATTTGCCATTTAACAGTGACCAAATTTGTTCTTTTCATTAGGCGATTAACAATGTGATAACTCAGGCCTTTTTTTTGCGGCAAAGTGGATTTGTTTCTACCATACTTAAATCCACCAGCAGTTCTTCTAAATCTCTCGGCGGCTGGCATGTAAACATGTTCTTTATTGTAACCAACCTTACCAAAACCTTTCCTATAAGGATTATTTCTATTGTAGTTGAGAATAGTGGATGCGCTAAACAAACGAGTGGCGTTCAAAAGTGAGTTTGGGGTGAGTAAAGTTGGACTGTGCACTGCCCTGTGAAGAAGAGAAAACATGGTGCGCTGTGGTCGCCTCGATCAGGTTGAAAGTTCAAAAAGCCTTTCGAATTGGTTTTTTCTTCTTTCGTTGACAATTTTCAAGTCAATACATATTAACGTGGTTTGGGCAGCATTTTCAATTCTTTTGATATTATTGAAGAAGACTCAAGAGTTGAAATTTATAAACTTGGCCAGGAGGTACTAATAATCTAGCTAGCCGCTTATCTTCTCACTTCTTTTGATGTGTAGTTTTAACTGGTTTTTTTATTGGCTTTTTGATACCTTTAATAACAACAGTTTTTTTGGTCTTTTGCGGAATTCGAATGGTGTCTAAATCGATTAATGGTGTGTGTTTTGTGGTAGTACTAGTTGTTCCTCGACTTTTCATTAGCCTTGCTGCTTCGAATCGCTTCAGACCTTCACTGATTTCCTGCTTTTTTACTTTCTCTGCCTTATTTTCTCTATCCTTTAAACTTTTGTAAAAAGAAGCTTCTCTTTCATCAATCTTGTGAGACTGGTTGTGTTCACGCTGCTTCTCCAGATACTCGGTCTCTTTTTTGATGTAGTTCAGCTTCATCTGTTCGTAAAGAGAAGGTGTTTCTTCGTCATCCACATGCTTCTGGTGCTTTTTGGATGCTTGGGTCTCGGCCAACTGAAGTGATTTCAAGTCACTTTGACCCTCAGGAATGAATCTGGACATTTTTCTCAAGTCTGGTTTGTGTGCTTGTATACTCCTGGTGGATACGAAGTTCAAACAGATGAAGAACTAGCGTTTTAAGCTGGAACTAAAACTGCTATATGTTATTACAACGAACTCTGGAGTACAGGTAGATAAATTATTTTTTCTTCAAAAGTTGAAAAGCAGCGATGAGCTGCTGTTACATATAACTTATACTGTACAATTGATATTACATATGTACTTATACAAATTTCTGTACGACTCAAACCAACTCAATTCTACTGGATTCAGCTACTGCTATACCTTGTCCTCTTCATCGCTTCCAATCACAAACTGGTCGATGATCTCCTGCTGAAGAAGTTTTTCTTGGACTGGCCAGTTGACAGCACTTGATTTGATGCTGTTCAATGTCACTGTGCAACCGTAGCAGATGGCTGTTTCCTTGTTCGCACTGTTCTGTATTTCTTCTATCTCTTCCTTATGTGCTGTTCTCCATTCTTGAAGCGACTCTTCTTCGAACTTGTTCTCTGGAGGCACGACTCCGTTGTATGTGATGTCTCGCAACCAATTAATAGGCTGGTTATAGATCTTGCTGTGGCAGATAGAGCAGTTGACTCCATCATAGTTCTTTGGCTCAGCCAGCTTTGCACCAGTCTTCACAACAGTGGAAACAATGTTATTGTCGTTCTCTGTGTCAACTGTCTTGTAGTAGTTTCTGACAACCTCGTTAATGGTCTTCTGTTTATTGACAAATTTGTCCACGTTGGACTGGTTAACCAACTCAAACTTTGTGAGGTCTCTGAAATCGGCAAACATTTCAATTTCATTTAGCGACACGTCTCTGAGCGGATGGATATTCTCAACTGTGAACTGTTCATCGAACAATCCCTCTTCACCGTCTGTCAATTTGTTGTAGATCTCGCCTCCACGACCTTTCACAGTTAGAGCAATGACCTCTTCGGCAAGTGTGGTCATGTTGTCACCCCATATTATAGTAGAGCATCCATGTGCTACTGCGTACTTCTTGATCAGGTCTTTAATAATGATCTTGAACAAATCATCTTTTGATGCTCTATTAGGACAAGAATTCAAAATGTCTGCCACTGTTAATTCATGCTTCAAAAAAAAAGGCAGCTGATATGTCTTAAAGTCCTCCGTCATTTTTATCTTCTGGATAGCTTGTTTGTCATTCAAAAAAGTGTCAATGTCCAGCCTGACAAAACTTATAGGATACAGGCTGTTATTGACAACATCAAAATGAATTTTTATGTTCTCTATTAGATCATCCATGTTACTGTTGTTGAACCTGGTGATCTTTGTCTCGTCAATATTAATAACAACCAGCTCATATCCAGGCTTTGCTCTTGGATTCACTAGCTGCTCTTTGAAAGACTCGATAATTATGTCCAACAGACTTAAAGAGGATTTCCCAAAAGAAAGTGGAAGAAGCACTTTCAAAGGAGTGAACTCGCCAAACTTGACTTTGAACTTCTCGCCGCCCATTTGTTTTCTCTGCTTCCCGTTGATGAACCTTATAAAACATGCTCTTTTCTCTTTGTTAGTTGACCTACAAGTTGCTTCTCAACAAGTACGCTAGACTCACCTGCAGAAATGCTCTTTTCTCGAAACAAGTTCTGAAAAGTTCTGTTTGCAGCGAGAGCAAATTGTCTGTATGTGGTCACTCATCGCTGTGTCTTCCTAGTGTGTAGGATGCGTGAGTTTTAAAATCTGTAGTAGTTTAATTGAGATAAAATATTGTAGTTAAAAAAAAAATTTACATCTCATCGCATACACATAGTTGAAGACACGGACATTCAAATTTAACATATGTAATATATTGAGTTTCAGCATTTAAAATAGTGTCTTTTTTTCTTGATTTACAGCCGGAGTGAATTACCTATCAAAAAATGTCTAATACACCACTTGAACCAGGCTCAGTTGACTACCACAAGTCTGCGGACCCAAATGTGGAGCGTTCTAAAGAAGCTATTGACTTTGCTAAAGGAAAAGTCAATGAGTTCAAATATTATCCAGATACCCCAAACTCTGCCTACCACAAGGCCAACTTCACTGCTAAGGGACCTTCGAAGTATTATGATCCCTGTCAGGAGTCTAGTAACATGAGTTTCAAGTGCCTGGAACAAAATAATTATGATAGAGAAATGTGTTATGAGTATTTCAAAGCTTACAGAGAATGTAAAAAAGAATGGTTGAGTTCGAGAAGAGGAAACGGT